>LPNX010625623.1:110895-228410 GCA_001517045.1 Pseudotsuga menziesii | reverse complement strand
ATTCTTATTTGGTCTGTTAGGCTTGTTGAAATTGTTTCCCATTTTCTCACAAAAGGCTCAATTGTAACCTGAGCCCTTGGTAAGTTCATTCCAAGTGAATCAAAGTAGAGATTAGTATCCTGAATCCTGATTGGTGGTATGTGGAGCTGTTAGCCCATCATCTGGGCATATATTGGCATTGTGTTAAGATTTCTACATTCTGTAGAGGAATTGTTGGGTTTTAAATTTTTCTTGCTTGCCAAATGGTCCCATATGCTTGCAAAATCTGTGAATGATTACTTGTTGTCTTCTTTATTTTTTCTAATCATTGCTAAAAAATGATGCTAACTTTGGTTAATTGGAGTTCTGTAGGCTAGCATTGCTTCAACAACATCTGAGAAAGTACAAGCTTCTAAGAACACATTGAACGGGTAAGTAGCAACAACTGAAAATAGGGAAAATAGAGATCCAGATGTGGAGGCTGTAGCTGAGCAGATGAGTTCATTAACTGTCACCGCAGAGGTTTCTGTTTCTGCCTCTTTAGAATAGACAAATCCTAAGAGAATGGATCTAGATAAACGTATTCGAGCATTGAAGAAAAAGGTACATACATTTGTAGAAGTGACCTTTATAGTGATCTTATAAAGGTGATTACGAGGATTCTATTTGTGGCATTGTGCTTCTAATAACCTCTCAGATGTAATGTTATATGGATTCTTGGTAACATTATTATGTAAAATGTCACACAGGTGTAATCAGGCACAAGTTGTTTGTGGAAACCTAGCTACACTGGGGAAGCTACCAGAAATTTATAATTATCTTTTGTATTCACATATAGGGAATACTGAATTGTTTCTAATGTCTATGAATGTATGGAAAGATGATTTGTTCATGCACTAAAACTAAGCTTATTTTGTGAACAGATTCATCTGACAGAGTCACAACAAGCATCTATGGTTGGTGAAGGAACACTGAATCTTGAGCAAAGAGAAAAGCTGGCTAAATTGGATACGTGGCGAAAGGAATTGAAGGACCTCGAGGAGAAATGAATGGTGTTGAGGTCTTAAGAATTGGATTTGTCTACAATGTACATTATTTTTTATACTTGTTACCTGTTTGATTATTCCTATTGGCATAAGTTTATGGAATTCACTTGTTTGGATTTGTTTTTCATCACTTGATTACAACTAAATTATGTAATACTTTGTTCTGTTACAATTTCTATTGGATTTAATAACTTAGGTACAACTAAATTATGTAATACTCTATTCATTTACAAGTTTCTTGCTCAACCTATATGGAATTTGAGGACTCCATCATTACTCTTCTCTTTAGCATTCTTTGCTTTTGAGTCCTACATTAGGACACGAAATGTGGTCAAAGTGCAACGTCATCTACTGTTGATATTTTAAGGACAAGAAGGATGACATTGCTGTGCAAAATCTTGACTCTGAACCAACTGAGAGTGAGATGCTTGTCCAATATAAAACTAGGAAGCAACATGTTCCATTAAAAATACCAACCTTGACATAAATCATAACATATGGAAATGGTATGCTTACCACAGGGTAATCAGGCACAATGAACTAATTAGGCAAGACAATTTATGAAGCTAAATCAGATAATTAGAAATAATTACATATAGGAGCACACATGATTGACACAAATATTTGGGCAGAAATATAGTACTAGAATTTCATTTAACTAAGAAGTTTGTGCAATAATGATACGAACATTACGAAGCTTTGCAACATAGCTATCCGTCTATCAATCAACTATGACTAACACCATGAACTGATGAAGCCCATTGCAATTTTAAATCTAGGTATAAACAATATAGTTTGAGGAAATATGAAGTGTTTCACATCTGGTCTATTTGTATGACGATCTGGTATGATCATTGAACTTCCACTTGAAACCATAAGCTGAGTAGTCTATCCACCCCACTGTAGTATGCCACGCCATTAGATGCACTTGACTTCGTGTTGCACTTGCACCTAAGTAATTTGCACAGCTGAACTTGTCACACTAATGGACTATAAAGTTACCCCTACCATGTGCACTGTGTCCATGGTACAAATTGACTTGACACTCTAATGGACTCTAAAGCTACCGCTATAATGTGCATGCCCATACTCAGACAAGTATTCTAGGTTCAACTTCCTCTAGTGTGACTGCTTTCATCATGGACTTTATTGATCTTTGTCTCTTTCCTGGTTCAGTGGTTCCAGAAAGTTTACTCAGAAAATGAGCACTATATAGGTGTATGGTAGAATATAATTGCATTATAAACAACATATCTGCAATATTGGTGAAAATATGTGCCCAAGGTATACAAAATTTGCGTAGAAACTGAGCACAATATATAGAAAATTGTATTATGAAAAATCTCTGGTGGAAATTTGTGCCCATATGCTTGAATATTGATTAGAAAATGAGTACAATTTCTATTCCATAACCTACAGATAATATGCTTAGAAGATGAACACAAAATCTATGCCATTGATGCTACATGAAGGTCTAAAAATTTGCTGCAAGATGTGCAAAAAATGGGTAAGATTGGAGATTTCTTGGTTTACATAGGCATGCGGGTGAGTGGACCTGGTTACAGCTTGTCATGTTTGCATAGATTGTCAAGTTTCACAAGTTTTGACGTAAGTCTGATGTAGCAAGCCAATGCTACCTTGTTCTGGTTAGATTTGACCTAGTTTTGGATTCGGGTTGAGTTAAACTGGAAATTTTAGGTATAATAGAGCAGGGCTTGCTTTGCTTTACTCTTCTTCTTTGTCATTTTATTTGTTTAACCTTCAATTTACAGGTTCTTGAATTGTATGAATACCATCCTCCAGGGCATTTAGGAGTATATATTACTTTTGTAAGGCTTTATCATGTGCTGTAGCATTTTATCTGAACGAGGCATATGCTACTAGGGGAATATTTTGATTAGATACAAAGTTATAGCTTGCATGGCAGCATGTTAGATTCAAACACTTTAATTTGTGATCACTTGATGTGCGAAACCTTGCTGTTTGTTTTCAATCACTTTGTTTAGAATTTTTAAGAAAATGAGCTTCATTGGCTGTGTTCCCATTGTCTTAATTTGTGCTTTGCACCATTTGTAGAGCATACTGCCATGCTAGGGAAACTTCCCCCTCTATAATTGGTTGGGTCTTTTCATACGATAAGGGTTTAAAAAGGAGACTATGCAGCCACAATCTTTCTTGGTAGAAGGCACATGGAATATGTAAAGGGCTTTTCATTATAGTTATTCATCTTTTCTTCGGGGTCATTGTAGATGAGCACCAACTGCTGCATATAGATATATCAAGTGTAAGTTCTTGACTTTGAATGTAGACATCTTGTATTCAAGGAATCCATAGTATGGTAATGTAGATGATTGGGTTTACCTGATCCCCAAATATATACCATCAAGTTGGGAAGTGTTCATTTTACTTACTCAAGTTTTCTTATTAGCCATCATGGTAGATTAGCACCAACCATTGCCTTGACATGATAGTGATTATTTATTGACTCTGAATCTAAACATTGTGTAGTTTGAGAAGCTAGAGTATGATAATGATTGGAGTGCAGGACAATAACACTTCGATATTGAGGAGCCAAAATGAGTGATGCAATCATGCTTGACATGAAAAAATGTGGTAAGCAGAAGCCTTTCATATCAAGAACTAAGTTCAGGGTTTCAGTTATACATCATTAAAATTTAATATTGATGGAACACATATCAGGAATTGGCTTTGTCGTAGAGGTGAGAGCAGCAGAATCTGGCATTTGTATTTTTTTTTTAAAACACTTATAGCCGTCGATTAAGCAACGACCTGTAGGTGATTTAAAAAAAATAAAAATTCATAGCCATCAGTTAAGCGACAGCCTTACATTTAACCGATGATAATTAAGCAACGCTTAACCGACGCTTACGTTTTCATTATTGTCGTTTAAGCGACGCATGTTTAAAGTTTAAATGATAAATAATATGAATTAGATGTCAGATAACCGACGATTTACATTTAACTGACGGTAATTAAGTGACGCTTACGTTTTAATTATTGTTGTTTAAGCGACGCCTGTTTAAAGTTTAAATGATAAATCATAAGAATTAGATGTCGGATAACCGACGATTTACATTTAACCGACAGTAATAACCGACGCTTACGTTTCCATTATCGTCATTTAAGCGACGCCTGTTTAAAGTTTAAATGATAAATAATATGCATTAGATGTCGGATAACCGACGATTTACATTTAATCGACGGTAAACTTGGTGGTCACTTAACCGACGGATTGGATAGATGTCGGATAACTGACGAAAATCCACCGACGCTTAAAAAAAATCATAGTGTCGTACATGCGACAGGGAAGTGTCGAAAATCCGACAATACGGCCGTCGGATTTTTGGTCGAAATGTAGTAGTGATCAACTGAGATCGAGTATAGAGGAACAATGAATGCATGTACACAATGTGTGTGGTTGCGAGGAATTATTAGAGAACTTGGTTTTTCATTTTATTCACCCACCATCATTTGGTGTGACAATCAAAGTGCAATAAATATTTCCACCTATCCAATACGAAGATAAAGGACCAAGCACATTAACATACACATGCACTCCATCCGGAGCTTGGTGCATGAACATGTGATATCATTGCAATATTTCCCATCTACAGAGAAAATCGCTAACATCTTCACCAAGAGCTTCACAAAGAATACATTCACCTATATAAGTTCACTCCTTATAGTGGGTGATACATGGTGATGACTGATATTCACTTTTTATTTTTCTCTGTGTCCATTTTAGAGGGAAGGTTTTGTTACCATGTGGTTTTCCTCCTTACCATGGTTATATGGAAAAATAATTTTTTGTAAGAGGTGACTTGAGCCTTAGTTCTCAAGGCCTCAACTTTTGATTTTGCTACACTAAGTCAAGCTTAAGGGGGGGTGTTAGAGAATCATACAAACTAGTTCCATGGTCACATACACCTAGGACACACTTTCATTTGTTTTGTACTTATGTCATATGGTCCAAACCTTGGTTATGTTGGTTGGGCTAGGTATTTGGGGGTTTTGGACTCATTAATACACCTAAGCACCCACATTTGATGATTCAGGAGACTCATTGTTACGGAGAGAAATTCCTATGGCTTGGGGTACCACAACAGACAGAATTGACTCTAGAAATCAATATTTCCCAATATGCAATAGAAATAAAATGTCTAACACTAAAGGATCAGTACTCGTACCTTATTCTGGATGGTTGAAGTAGATCCCCGTTAAGATTTCCAATCTTTAGCCTGAATTGATATAATAATTCCTCAACAACAAGTAAACAATACAAGCATACTATATATCATGGTGTTAGATCTATTCTAGTATATATAATCAATAATGTAAAAGCATTTGACATATTCCAATGGATACAATACTCAATCAAATACACGTCATTGGACAAGGAAAGATAGTTCTTATTAATATAAATAAGAGATTACAAGATAGATACAACCTCTGACGGCATGTCTGCGAATCGGAGAAACTGAATCCCCCACTTGGGCCTCCACCACCTCAATCCTCCATCTCTCGATAGCAAGCTCACTAGCAAAGGAAAGCTTGGGAAGAACACAACAGTGCTCTAAAGGGACAAAGGGATGTAGACTCAAGTATAGTTCTGGCAACAATGGACTATAGTTTCGTTGCTTCAATCTCTCTATATGCCTTCAATGTACCAAGGGGTTCCTTATATAGCTTCACAAGGGATAATGAAGGGTCGAATCCAAGTGATCTCAAGGTATATGGAAGGCTAGGAGTCGAATGAGTCGGATCCAAGTCAAGGAAAACTCCAAAAGGATTTGGAATTATGTACACATCTCGATGTACGCGGTTATAGGAGTCAAACCCGCGTATGTACACAGTTATCATGGGAAAAGCTGCGTATATCATCTTTTATATAGTTTTTTAGGGATGATCAAGGTAACATCAAAGGATAAAATATGGTCCATGGGGTCTAAAGAGTCTGCAGTGGGACATGGGAAGGCCATACAAAGTGTGATTCACCTGGAGTGGTGAAATTCGCTATAACAGATGCCCCCTAATGTGTGAGGTCAGATGGGTCATACGATGGTTGAAATACATTATAAGTCCATCCCAGAAGTGGAGTGATGAAGGATCCCAAATGGAAGACCAGCCACCCAATCAGCATAGTACAATGATACAACTCTGCATATAACTGCAAGTACATATAGCAGTTTTGGATACATAAGAGTACAATGACCATGGATAGGCATAATACATGATATCACATATGTGGTCATCGCCACGTACAATATACATAGATCAGAATCTCCATGATGAAGATATACAAAGGACCATGATCTCCAAAATGGCTGAAGATGTACAATAGATCAAGATCTCCATAGTGGCTGGAAATGTCTGACATACACTGGAATCAAGTCACGAGAGCTGAAATATCATGAACACTGGCACGATCAAGGAGGTAGAATATAAGAGATGCCACTAGTCTGGAAGGTCTTCTACACAAACTAGTATGAGTACATGTCCTACTATGTGAATAGAGATGTCAAGGTCGAACATAGTAGTCCATCGTCTGATTACCGGTCATTGATGCATACCGTTAACAGATGCGATATTACCCACCGATAATGATAATGGGAATCAAGGTACTAGAGTGCAAACTAACAAGTGTGAATAGATGTGTTGAGGTCGAACACTTGAGAGAATCCATCGATCAGGGGACATTGATGTATTCCCAAGAAACTGCCGATGGCGAGAGAACTTGCCACTGATGACTGCAAGTCTCAAGGCACTCAAAATGACTCTAGATTCCAATCCCAGAATAAATGATCTGAAGTCAATGGGATGAAATCCGTTGGAAGGAGGGCATTAAGGCATCCCCCATCATCCAACACGAGGTACTCAGCAAAGCTGTCTAATGTGGAAGGACTCGATCATAAAGTGCACGAACCAGTAACTGTACCGGGAATGACCGACATGCAAAGTCAAGATAACTAAGGAATGGCTGACACAGGTTTCAACTTCCTTCGAATAAGAGCATAACGGCATATGGTGACTGGATGAAGGCAGCATAGACTCGATATACAAACTGGGACATCTCTGTGACACAGGAGGCATCAACAGAGGCTCCATAGGGACTGGAAGCTTAACCAGTCGGTCGAGATAAACTCAGATAAATGAGTACATCTCCTAAGTCAAACTATAACCCAACCAATGGATGTGATATACAGTGCTCTGTTCGAAGGTGACACGGCTCGACATCTGCCAAAGATAACATCTTTCCTTGTCCGGATTTTTGGTTTTTTGATTTTTTTGGTCTTTTTCAGTTATTTGAAAAGCTTGAAAAAAGAATAAACTAGATTTATAGTTACAAACTAGGAGGAGACGAGTGTCATGAGGGAAAACAAACTAGTTCCAAGCAATGGAACATACCTATGCTCAATGCAAGGATACATGTGTAGGATATCGACACTCGGGGGAAAATCCCCTCCCGGTAAAAAAAGGGAATCAAGCTGCGAAGGATATAAAAATGGCTCTGCATGGCTAGACATGAGACAAGCTCGGGCTATATAGCTGAAATGCAATGTCAGGGGAGCTGGCATAAAGCTCAATAAGGCAGGCAAAGCTCATGATAATGCATTCACAACTTGACATAAGGGGAGTCCGGGGGGAAACAGGCCAGCATAGGATTAAGAGGAGTATGAGGCTCTTGCTAAATGTCACGGCAATACTATACAAAGGACTCCCACACCCTAAAAGGAGGAAACATTGGCATGGGCACCAAATGCAAATAAGGTGCTAACTAGGGTACCCATGTAAGGTAAAGCTCTACCACTCACATCCTGCCACTTCTATAGCAGCAAGAAGGTTCTGTGACATAATAGAGTGGGTTCGTACCTAAGGTTATGGTGACATGGTCATAAGGTCATGCAAAATGCAAACGGTGGTGAACCTAACCTATATGCCAGTATAGATGTTATACCTGAGATCAGTACGAACGCGTCAATCCAAAGGCTAAAACGACACTAAAAATGGTCTTCTACATCACAAAATATGTCAGAAATGGTCCAAAATGGTTAGAAACTGTCAAAACTATAGGAAAGGGTGTAAAAATTTTCAAATATTTGAAATTTTTTCTATAAATAGTAAAAAATATAAATCATTTGAAAATTTTACCCATTGGAGCTCTGATATTCAACTGCAAATTCTAGGAGATCCAGCCATTGGAATTCACAATTGTTTCTTCCAGGTAGTTACTCATGCTCTCCTCATGCATTTCAATATAATTTTTGTAATTTTTCATGGTCAAATGAGGTTTTTAAGGCCAATTATACATGAGCGCTATGGCCCATGTGGGTATCAAAGCTTTTCCATGTATAGGGCTGGCTATATGCGGAAAAGGGGCTAGAAACCATGTACATACACGGTTGTTTGTAAAACAGTCGCGTATGATGCCGCGCAAATGGATTTACAAGAATATAATGGACAATTGGGTAATTTCTCATGCAGGATGGTGCTAGAATGGAGAGAGCGTGAGCATGGTGAAGTAGAGGAAGTTGTAAGGGCTGACGTAATGGCTCAACAAGCTCTAAGAAGTTGCGGACTCTACAAGTTTTGGTTCCTTGGTGGCTTGAGGGCTAAACCAAGACTGCTAGAGATGCTGGTAAACTATTGGGATCCAGACTCAGAGTCCTTCAGGATAAATGGGATGTCTCTCACTATAGAGGTGGAAGACATATACTTCATCACAGGTCTATCTAGATGAGCGGAGGTGGTGAACCTTCGTTCCCGAGGTGGGCCAAGCAGTGGGCTTACTATCGATGAGTACATAACTGTGTACTGCTACCCAGATACTGAGAAGGTGGGGAGTCAAGTCCCTACCAATGCTATACAGGTGCTAGACCTAAAGGCCATACTACTGACACTGGGTAGGATAGCAGGCTTAGCCTCACTCCATCAGGCCTCGCGGCCAATAATGTACTATGCGGTGGAGTGTATGAGACCAACCGTATATGACTGGAGTACTACACTCCTGAGCAACATGAAACAACAGCTCAGTGAGTGTAAGGAAGGTAGGATACAGAACTTCGGGTTCAACAGCATATTGAGCATGTTTTTCTTCAAGCGTGTTCCAGGATTGATCCCTAGAGTGGACGTTCCTCTCCATGGGGTTCGAGATCCGGCCCAACGACATTGGGCAGATGCTATGCGCAGAATGGGGGGTGGTAGGGTGGCCAACCCATATCCAACTGACTTATTTCCATGGTGGCAATGACATATTGTTTCCATAGATGACTACCCCTATGGAGGGATAGATTTTCGAGGGGACCCGGACATGCCATTTCCACCAGGATCGGCATACGGAGAGATAGGTACCGAATCTCGACTCTCACTCTTTTTAAAATTTTTTGAGTTATTTAATTTTTTTGTGTTTTCTTGATTATGTGGAATCAAAAAGACATGTTTTTGCATGACAACACATAGTGACATCTACCATTCATGTGCAGATGTAGGACCATGGCGACCAGAGGGCTTCCCACGTCATAGATGGAGGGGAAGAGGGGATGACATCATAGGTGCGGATGTAGAGCGGACGCTCCAGGGCATTCATACCAACTTCATGCGACTGACTCACAAGGTTCCCATGGCGCAAGTCGAGGACTTGCCTAAGGCCATGCAGCGATAGGTGGTGGGTGTGCCACGCACATGGGTGCATTTATTCCGACGGCTAGCTAGAGCCGTAGTGACATATCATGATCACAACCCTCCCCCTCCACAGGACTATATACCTGGGAGTATATATGTTTTGTACGACCGTGTATTATATGATGGAAGCTTTGAAAGCTCCACTTTTGTATATGACACTATGTATTACCACATTTTTTATATATATAAAAAGTTTTATGGTGATCGATTTATTTATTTACATGTGTAAAAAAATGTTTATGATTAATTTATTATGAATGAAACAAATGCCAATCTAACACGTAGTTAGCATATGAGTCAGCAACGTGATTATGGTTTCTTGGAATGTGTATATATGTAATACTGTCAAATTGTCGTTCTAACAATATCACACGTAAGAATCTTCTCAATAACGTTAGATCTCTAACATGGTACAAACCATTGAGCTGTGACACTACTAACTCTGAATCAAGACGTACCTCAAGAGATAGAACGCTATGTGAAATGGAATCGCGTAGAAGCTCGATAACAACACTATATTCAGCAACATTGTTGGAAGATGGACGTAGACATACACCTCCTGAAGACAGTACCTGACCCATAATAGTATAAATCACCCAAGCAGCAGAGGCTGAGTGTTGAGTGTGACAGCTTGCACCATTCGGGAATCCTATGTAGGTGGAAGATTCCATTGCAATCTGCCACAAGAAACAGAAACTAATCACAAACCCGATCACAATAAAAAAGAGCTAACTATGCAAAGCTATACAATAATATACAACAAGCAGCCTTGGATAAAGATCATGCATAGTATTTTTTAAGATAGAGCCCATTTCTAGGCTCCGCCAAAGCTGTGCCTTTATAATCGACTAAATCATAGGCACCCTTCTCTAAGACATGCTTGACCACGTAAGGACCACGCCACATAGGATTAAACTTCCCTTCCCCCAAGGGTTCTTTCGATTGATCCCACAAAAGGACCAAGTCTCCTTCACTAAACACTCTTGGATGGACAGACTTGTCGTATTGGACCTTAACCCAACGCTTATTAACCTCTAGATCCACCAAGGCATCTCGACGCTGCTCATCAAGTCGCTTGAGGTGGACCAAACGCTCCTCCAAAGGTGAAGTGTCTGGTAAGAGTTCCACAGCTAGCTTCAACGAAGGAATCTCGCATTCAACCGACAATATAGAATCCACTCCATGCACAAGATGATATGGAGAAAAACAAGTGGCAGTCTTAACTGCGGTTCGATATGCCCACAAAGCAGGTTACAACATAATATGCCAATTCATCTTGCTCTGTGCGATGGCTCGTTGGAGAATGGACTTAAGTGATTTATTCACTGCTTCAACCTATCCATTTGCTTGGGGGTAGTAAGAAGAGGAGTGCTCTTGCTTATACCCTAACTTGGATTCCAACTCTTCCATCATACGGTTCTGAAAGTGCGAGCCATGGTCAGTGACAAGCTCTTTTAGAATCCTAAACCGAGTAAATATTTGGTTGAATACGAAGTGAGCGGTTGTCTCACCATTGTATTTTACTGTAGGCATTGCCTCAGCCCATTTTGTGAAATAATCTACAACCACTATAATATGATGGTGCCCCCCAGCTGAAGCTGGGCTGCAATCCATAAAATCAAGCCCCCACTTGGTGAAGGGACCAACGGTGATAATGGGATGTAACGGGCTAGGCTTCAAGCGCATATTTTGTACAAAAACCTGGCAAGGGTGGCACCTCTTGACCGCATCAACACAATCTTTAAAGATCGATGGCCAGAAATAACCCGCTCTCAAAATATTTTGAGCTGTAGAAAGCCCAGATTAATGACCACCACACGCCCCTCCATGGCAATCATTCAACACGACCTCATGCTCCTCATGAGTTAAACAATGTCATAAAATGGAATCCACCCCACGGCGGTACAAAGTATTGTCCACTATAAGGTAGTTCTTAGAGACGTGATGTAATCGTCGTCGTTCATCTCGCAAGAGGTGAGTAGGGGTCCTCTGTGTTTGCAGATATACTATGATATCTCCATACCATGGGTCAGACGTTGTGATTAAGAATATGTGTTCGTCAACAAACATATCTTCACAAACCGACTCCTCAGCCTCACTCAGAAAATCCGATATAAGATCTGCAAAAATCAACGATTTCTTCAACTTTGCTGAAACAAATTCAAGATCAAATTCTTGCAGGATGACAATCCATTTATTATACTTTCCCCCAATCATCCTTCGTGTGAGGATGAACTGAAATGGATTGACATGGGCCACAACTGAGGTCTGGCGAAGGAGAATATAATGTCTCAAATGCTGAACTGCATGTACGGTCGCTAAAGCAAGCTTATCAACATGAGAATATCGAATCTCTGCGTCAATAAGGTTTTGGCTCAGATAATATATGACATGCTCCTGGAGCTCCTCATCCTCCTGAACCAATACCATACCAATCATCTCTAAATACATGGCCACATATAATAGGAAATCACGGCTATAATCCGGAGGACTAATCACCGAGGCCGATGCTAGGGCTCGCTTAAGAGCATCGAAGGACTCCTGGGCTCACTCATCCGATTCAAAGGGAGTATCCTTCTTCAAGAGACGCATGAAGCCTCTAGTCAAATTGGAAAAATTGACCACAAATATTCACAAGAAGTTTGTCGTACCTTGCAAACACTGAATATGACGAATATTTTTCGGGGGAGACAACTGAAGTATTGCCTCAACCTTTAAGGGATCGACTCTTATGCCCTCCTTTGAAATGATGAATCCCAATAAACGACCTGACTTTACACAAAAGATGAACTTATGAGGATTTAATCGAACCGAATAGTGTCGGCATGTTTCGAAAACCAATCTCAAGTGATAAGAATGGCGCATTCTCATACGAGAATGGGCAGCGAGGTCATCCAAAAATACTTCAATAATAGACTTGAGATCGTGGAAAATCAAGGTCATTGCCCGCTGAAATGTAGCTCCAGCATTTTTAAGGCCGAAAGGAATTTTCTGATATGCAAACGTTCCCCAAGGACAAATAAATGCAGTCTTGTGTTGGTCCTCAGGTTTAATCTGAATCTGATTATACCCGGAAAAGCCATCCATAAAGGAGAACACGTCACTACCCGCACACTCATCCAAAATATGATCAATAAAGGGTGTGGGGAAGTTATCCTTAGGACAGGCATGATTTAAGTCACGGAAATCAGTGCATATTCAGATCGCTCCCTACTTCTTATCCACCGGAACGGGGTTTGAAACCCACTCCGTCAAGGGAATGGGATAGATGAAACCAGCTTTCAACAGCTTCTCTATCTCTGCCTTAATGGTGGGTGCTTTCCTAGGATTCACAGCGCATAAACGTTGTCGAACAGGCTTAGCGTTGGGGTAAGTCTTAATCTCATGTTCGACAATCCGAGGGTCAATACCTGGCATCTCATCATAAGACCAAGCAAAAATATCATGGAATTCCTTGAATATCTCGGTATACTTGAGAATCTCATCTTGGGAACAATCCGCCCCAATATAAACATTCTCAATGGTGCCAGGATTTTAAGAGATGTTGATAGAAATCGTGGAAGATATGTTCGCCATGTTCCCATCAGCCATCTGACCAGGAGAGCTTAATGGAATCATGGGACTACCAACTCTCTGACTAAGAATCTCCCTATAATCCTCATGCTCCAAATGGTCAAGCGGTGGAAGGAAATATGATCTATGATGAAGTTCCTCCCATGGCGGCTCAACACCCAACATAGCCTCGATAATCGCTTCATCGGAAGGGAAAACCGTATCCAGGCAGTCGTGGGCATGAGAATACTATACTGTCCATGCAGGCAGCACATAGGTGTCTTCCTCCTCCGTCTGCAAAGAGGAAGAACAAGGCTCCGCAACATCCATAAGATTGGCTTGATAAGCTATCATGGTTGCAGGAAGCATCATGTTGGTCTTGGCAGGCTCACTTGAAATACTCAGTGTAGGGAGAATCCAAGGGTCTCCCATATGAGTCATGCAAAAAGACACTGAGGTCGTAGAAGACGAAGCCTTATCAGAACTAGATCCTATCATGAGGACCGGCGTAGGACAACTAAAGCTCCCCATAAGGGATGGATACATGCCTACACCCACACTCCCAGTTGCCGGCTGAGAGTGTTCAATGACTGGAACCGAAGTTCCTGAAGATGCAGTAACAGGGGAATTCTTGAATGCCATCTGATTAATCATTACAATCTCCCCATTATGTGGAAAGCATACAACGTGAAACACAGAAGAAGCAACGGCTTGCATACTATACATCCAGTTTTGACCCAGCAAGAGATTATAGTCGAGGGGTGCATCAACCACCTCAACCTCTATTGCAATGGTCTTCCCTCCCAAATGGACTTTAAGGGAAGGAATGATGTCGTGCAGCCTAAAAGATCTCACATCAAAAGTAGTTAACATAGTCGCTGACTTCGACAACTCAGGAGAACCAAGACCCTTCCAACAAGACAAAGACATCACAGATGCAACAGCACCTTCGTCAATCACAGTGTGCTTGATGATCATATTAAGACATTCTACATGTACCAAAAGCAACACATAGTAGGGCAAGCGAGGCTGATGACCTGCGGTTTCAAATTTGATCACTGAGGAAGAATCATCACCGTTCACACCAAGAGAAGAAAGCAAAGCCTTCCTTTGCGAAGGACAACTCTGAAGCACTTCCAATGCAGACATCGCACAAGGATTATGGCCCAAATCCTCGACAATTGAATACTTTTGGGTGGCTCGGGCATTTGGATTATGCCCCGAGCGCTTAAGTACCCCCTTAGGAATGCGAGGTGCAGCTTCAGGTTTGTCCGCAGGTTTCTCAATGCGCAAAGGAGTTCCTGGTGGATCGGGTTCATTGCATGGGTTGGGTTGTGATGATCCATAATCTTTCACATGAGTCACAAACTTGGCATCACAGACCATGTTAATGCACCCACGAGCACTAGCTTCTGGTGGATCATTCTTACTAGATTGCTTCTGGGACTTCGAGTTCATATTTTGGTTATGCGGTAAAGGGTTCGTTAGCACAGTTGGGCCTTGTGCTAAGAGTCTCGAAGCTTCATCAATTCTAGGGCACAAGTAAGTGAGGTGATCATCCTTACATAACTTGCAAGGGAACTTAACCTTACGTTTCTCTTGCTTGTCCCCACCAGCATTCTGACCGTTCTTGTCATGATTGGAAGCATTCTCATTCTTATTCCCACCCTTTCGATTATTATTCTTACCCTTTTTCTTATTCCATTCGAGTTGCTGGTTACCCTTCTGGTTCGATGATTGCATAGAAAGTACACTCACCATTTGGGTGGGTTGAGACGAAGCCGTAGCTTGTCCTGAAGCAGATTGGTTGAGCGACAATTGACTAACTTGTTTTGCAACTGAATCTGTAGGTTTCGCACTTGCACAACCCACAATTCCATCGGCATGTGATCCAGGTTTGACCTTGGGATTGAAACTAGAATGAGGAGCATTAGGAATAATCTCATACAACAAATCAGACTGAGCATAAATCAAGTCTAGTTCCTACGCCCTAAATATTGCTTGTTCCTCATTCTGCACTCCGGATGTGGAAACATCCTTCACGATATATGGCAATAAAGACTTGAGGAACCACTCGAGAAGGAACTCCGGCGGTATAAAGGCTTTAATTAATCTCTTCCATCTATGCCACTCCTAAATATGATAAAAAATATGGGTGGCTTTATCTTGCCAAAATGTCAACAAGAGTTCAGTACCAACATCATAGCGCACTGGTAGCTGGAAGTGATTAAGAAAAGTCATCTCAAGATCATCGAACAAGGTAAAGGCTCCCTTTGGTAACTCTATATACCATTTCACTGCAGGCCCTGTAAGGGTGCGTTGAAATAGTTGCAAGCGGACTGAGTCCTGATGTAACGAATTCGAAGAGCACCAAAGGTGAAACGTGGTAACGTGTCCGCTTGGATCCTCTCCCGGTTTTCCTTCGAACTTAGGTATGTCTAAAGGAAGCTTGGTAGGGATAGCTGGCCAAGCCGGGTCATGAGCCACGGGATCGTTCGTAAGTCTCGATAAGTCAGGAAGGTTAAGCGTCACGAGGAAAGGGAGCTTAGCATGATGAGGTTGATGGACCACTCCCTGGTTCACATAGGTTTGAGCACCACCATGGCCTTGGCCATAGTGTCCTCCTCCTATCTGACCTGTACAAGGTGATGTGGAAGTACCATAGTAAGGTGGACCTTGACTAGTAGGAGCTACAAAGCCATAATTAGAAGAGTAAGCAGGTTGTTGATACCCACCTCCGTAAGGTGAAGAAACTTGTCCATACTGCGGACCGTAATAAGGTCCATAGGTCATCACATGCGATGTCCAATGGGACACTCCATAGGTAGGAAGATGAGCTCCAAAAGGAGGAACATACATACCCGAAGTAGGTATATATGCCCCTGACGTAGCAAGATGACCACTAGAGGGGTGGATATAGCCTCCCGAAGCAACGGGTGGTATATAAACGTGAGACACAATCGGCCTAGTAACCGCAGTACGGACTTGACTTGTAGCCATATATTGGCTCGAAGGACCACGTGGGTAAGGTGGAGGATGTACATTTGAATAAATTGGAACCGAGGACCAAAGAATCTTCGTAATAAGATATGTACTCGTGCCTATCGTCACTCGTCTCAGACCTGGTATCCTAATCGGATTGCTAGCCCTAGACCTAGGAGGGGGATAAGATGGAGCTTCCACCACTGGGATGGAAGGTGCAATGTGACTAGTACTCCCAAACCTCTCCGCAAGGTAAGGAATGGGATTTCCCCCAGGCATATTGCTAGGCTCGGAATCGGATTCGACATGAAATGTCAAATTGTGCATAGGAAAACTAGTCGTAGCATAACTACCATAGCTGGCGAGTGGAAAGTGAGTCTCGGCATCTTCCGGCATTCCATACTGGTAATGTGGCAACGGGGAATCATCCCTAGGGTGAGTAGGTCTATCATGCAAAGATCCTATCTTGGAAATCACAAGACCGAACTCAACTAGGTCAAGTGAAGGATCGTATGTAGGAGTAAGTTCCCCATTGTCAATACGAACGGGAGGAGGTGGATCAGGAATAGTCTCTGAATGATCCTCCATGGTGTGTGAATCAGTGTGTGACATAGACCGCCCGAACTATCTAGGTATCTCTCCCAAAGGAGGAGGAGAAGTGAAAGGTGGAAGTCCTGCTAACCGACGAGAATGGTGTGGAACCACACTCGAATCCACAATGACTCAACAAAAAGCAAATAATCTCTATTTACGTAGACCCTAGGCCAACTAGCGTGCACAGAGCAATCACTAATAAAATATAAAGCCAAATGCAAGCAAACAAGGGCTGGATAAGTGAGCTCCCGAATGTGGCCAGTATGTCTCTCCTAGGAGAGGCTTGAGAGGCCCTTGTCACCACAAGCAGAGGTACATAACCAATTATTGTGGCCCTCATCTTCAATGCGTAAAGCGACTATGCTGTCTGACCCCAACCTGGCCGGGACACATGCAGAATAACCTCTACAAGTACCCCCTCGATATCCTAGGTAAGGTCACTAAGGTCACCTCAATATAATCAAAGCTCAGGCGGACAGTTGCAGGTGGGATTGACTGTATGGGCAAGGTAGCAAAGCCCGAAACTCCCGGAAGAGTCCCAAGATATGAATATAATCCTGGCTATATCGCCAGTGCTACACAGTTATCGACCAGGGGTTATCCCAATCCACAACCGCTCACATTTCCTCGTGCTTAACTCCTGTTTGAGAGGAGGATCCTGAGAACAATGGTTATACCAAGGATTTCACACACTCCCTGGATAGACACCTAAATGTTGTTGTTTAGTGATCTTGGAGAATTAACTTACAATGAACTATTCCAAGATCCTAAAACCTAAGCTTGTTGGTGCACCCTAGAAAAGAAAAGAGTGTAATTCATTTTAATTAGCGTTGATTTTAGTTGGCTTTATTACTCAAAAATAAGATATGGTCGTGCAACTAGTGGTGTTATGACGCAACAAGAAGTAAAATGCACACCTAACAATCAATGCAAATGCATTGTGTCCATGTAAACAGGGTATGCGTACTACGTGTAATGCACAATTTCTTCTTCAAATGCTGAATGCAATTTTTCCTATATGAAATCCTAACTAGTACTCCAAAGCAAATCTAGATCTAGTGCAAGTACAATGCAAAGTGCAAAATGCAATGCATTATGATAAGCAAATGTTTTTGGATTTTTTGAAAATAAAGAGATGCAAAAAGAAAAAGAATGATTCTTCCACCCTTAGACTCTGCAAGAACACATAGACAGCATTCCAGCAAAGCACTAAGGTAAAAGAACTCTAATGCACTAATCTCAAACAAAAAATCGAAAATGCCATGACAAGAACTTTCCTAAAAAAAAAAAAATTTAGGCTAAAAAAAACGTTTCCAGTTAGAACCAGAGGTCAAAACAGACTCAAGCAGTGCCAAAGGAGACTCAAAAACTAATAGCATTCACCCAACAACCAATTAACTTCCTCAAAAAGGGAAAAATCCAGGGTATACGTGACTTTTCGCAGTAAACCCGCGTGTATACGCGGAAATCCCAGAGGAACCCGCATGTATGTAAATCAAAAACCTGTGTACAGGAAGAAAAGGTGCATAAAACAAGGCAAACAGGCAGGCTGAGACAAACTTCACTCCAATCAGACTCTACCAGGCATACATGCCCCCAGACCCAACACAGAAACAAAAGAGAAAAAGCAATTCAAATACATTGAATGCCAAGAAAATCACCCCCAAAGGACAACTACTAGGAACTCCTCAGCGGAGTCGCTAATTCTGTTATAGAGAGAAATTCCTATGGCTTGGGGTACCACAACAGACAGACTTAACTCCAAAAATCAAGCTTTCCCAATATGCAATAGAAATAAAATGTCTAACACTAAAGGATCAGTCCTCGTACCTTATTCCGGAAAGTTGAAGTAGATCCCCGTTGAGCTTTCCAATCTTCAGCTTGAATTGATATAATACTTCCTCAACAACAAGTAAACAATACAAGCATATTATATATCATGGTGTTAGATCTATTCCAGCCTATATATTCAATAATGTAAAAGCATTTGACATATTCCAATGGATATAATACTCAATCAAATACACATCATTGGACAAGGAAAGATAGTTCTTATTAATACAAATCAGAGATTACAAGATAGATACAACCTCTGACGGCACGTCTATGAATCGAAGAAACCGAATCCCCCACTTGGGCCTCCACCACCTCAATCCTCCATCTCTCGATAGCAAGCTCACTAGCAAAGGCAAGCTTGGGAAGAACACAACAATGCTCCAAAGGGACAAAGGGATGCAGACTCAAGTATAGTTCTGGCAACAATGGACTATAGTTTCGTTGCTTCAATCTCTCTATATTCCTTCAATGTACCAAGGGGTTCCTTATATAGCTTCACAAGGGATAATGAAGGGTCGAATCCGAGCGATCTCAAGGCATATGGAAGGCCAGGAGTCGAATGAGTCGGATCCAAGTCAAGGAAAACTCCAAAAGGATTTGGACTTATGCACACATCCCGATGTACGTGGTTATAGGAGTCAAACCCGCGTATGTATGTGGTTATTGGGGAAAAATCCGTGTATATCATCTTTTATATAGTTTTTTAGGGATGATCAAGGTAACATCAAAGTATAAAATATGGTCCATGGGGTCTAAAGAGTCTGCAACGGGACAGGGGAAGGCCATACAAAGTGTGATTCACCTGGAGTGGTGAAATCCGCTATAACACTCATGCACCCTCATTAATGATATTTGTGTCCTTGGAGTGCTCCCACTCCTTAAAACAGGGAATTGGTTTGACTAAAGGTGCCCATGCATTGTATTTGAGTTTTTTTGTCTGTTTTGGACTATTTATTGTTTCCTACAGCCACTCCCACTCACCCATGCACTCTATAATTCATACCCTACCCTCATTTATGTCCTAGCATGCTACACCCATGTTCACATGGCCATTCGTGACCGTTTGAGGTGGTTTGGGAGCTCAACGATCCACCTAGAAGGGTTTGAGGTCCAATCTAAGCCTACCACATGTATGCCGCCATTTTCCTCCAAAGGATAACAATTTTCACCTATTGTATTATAATAATGTTATAGACATATTTACATGTTGGAAAATAATAGAAACTTCAGTTATTGGCGCTATTCCTATGTGTTAATTTTTCTCTTTTCACTGTTTCTTTGCATAGTTTGTGGAATTCTTGAGCTGTGAGGATTCCCTTAGCTCCTAGATATTTTGGTGACTCATATTTTCACATTAGAAGAAAACTCATCATTATATATACCTAAAATGTGACTCAATATAGATAAAACCAACTCTACATCTTCTTTGAAAATAATAGTTACATTGTATGAAAAAGAAAAACCTTTAATAAAATGATTAGACTTTAAAAATTTATAACGGAATTCATCTATATGGATTGCATTTTTTTGTAAACCCTAATTAGTTCTTATTCATTACATGACACAATTTTTTGAAAAAAAGGTTCCCTAAACCCTAATGACTCTCTAACAACCGAAATTTATTTTGCATAGGATTTTTTATCCATTGGAGGAGACAATTAACCTTTTTTATTGTAATTAATTTGCGGTGCACCACAAACTCAAGGAAATGAAAAAAATTTCGTGACAAAAAGAAAAAATATATGACCTATAAATATTCAGAACATCTGTAACCTATGATTTCAATATATGTAACTTCTCTCTAGACCTAGAGACACTATTTATAGACACAAATAGAGTAAAAAATTCTAACTTCCTCTTTCCCATCAAAATTATTACAAAGAAATACAGATTCCATGATGATAAGATTTCAAAATAAAGATCACTAGGCTACAAAGATCACGTGGTCACGTGGTGGTTTAGATTTTGGACCTGCTTAAAATATTTAAACTCTGAGAAAGTATCCCCTTCGGAAAGTATAAGGGATATCAATTTCATTGCACTTGGGTTTGCTAGATCTACCTCCTTTTTGTCTTCTTAGCTATTTTTTAGTGGATTGCTATTTCATTGCACTTGGGTTTTCTAGATCTACCTCCTTTTTTTCTTCTCAGCTATTTTTTTTAGTGGATCGCTATTTCACTTCTCCTCTTACCAATTGAACGCATACAAAGCTTAGATTTTGGTCCTACCCACTGGTCATTTTAAAATTTCCCTTCTGTTTTAGCTCTTCACACTAACTTATATATTTTTAGAAAAATACAGTGTTGACTATGAAAACCAATAATGTGTATATAAGATTGGAACGAAATAATCCATCTTGAAGGTATGTTACTAGAGATTATACATTCCATTTTCTTATTTTAACCGAGAAGATACAAGAATTGCATACGACCTATGAATTAACCACACTTTTAGAGAAAGAAATTGTATAAGAGAAAGCGTCTTCCTATCCCTTGCATCACATACATGAATACTTTTCTATTTTAAATAGAAACAAAAATATTTTTGTATTAAAACATTGAACACAAAAATTCTTTACATGTACTTTTGTGCACAAAATTGAAACAGGAATATTTCACAGAGGTATTTAACATTTCTTTCCACATTCCCTCCTTCTTCTTGTAGAATTTAAAAGAGTTTTGTAATAATATTCTTACTATAACTCCAAAACCAAGATCTGTAGACTCTTACATATTATTTGAAGAGATAGATACAAAAAAAACATAGTAGTCTATGAAGGAAAATTTTAACTCAGAGACAAAGAAAAGGTCAATCCTATCATTGATTCCCTGCAATATTTAGGAGCCAACAATATTTATGCATTACAACAATAATATACAATGGAAAATTGTTTCCAAACTTGAAAATGATTGTAAATATGATTCCCACACTTAAAGACTTTGAACAATCATGTTCAGATCTAATTAGAAATATTCAATAAATCAACCTTCTCAAATGATACAAAAGTATCGTTGCAATCTATACTAACATAGTTCAATTCCTTCCTTATGTCAAGGAATCTAGCTCCCTATAGAATCTTCTAGAGTATTTAATACATTGTTAGGGTGAGTCATATTTAGACTTCGAAATTGAGGTTCTAAGATATCCATGGGACTCACAATGTAATAGCCATGCCCAAGATGAACACAGTGGATCATTGCATTTGGGTCATCCTTATGTATGTTTCCATTAGAATTATAATCTAACTGTTTAACGCAAAGAGATAACACTGCTTTCCTTCCAAGCTTAGTTGGGAATATGGTGTCAACTTATCAATATTATCTTAATCATGCCGATAAATGAGACAAAGTAAGATGCATTGAAATAAAAAGTATTAGTTATTCAATATTAAAGAATTAGAAAACTTACTAATCTTGAGGATTTCATTTTGTCAATTTGAAGAATTGGTGGAGGTGTTGTAGTTTTCTTCAATAATTTTTTATCATATTTTGATCCCAATAGACAATTTTTTGTAATATGTTAGAATAACATAAAATTGAACTAAATTACAAAACATACCAAGGATGTAGAATTATTCATTGCAGTTTTTTTTATTTGTGTGTGTTCCTTCATAGGGGTTGTTGTGTCCTCGATATTACTCTTCCAATACAATTAAATATATTAGATACATTAAAAATATAAACTCCAAATGTTCTTCAAAAAAATATTTAGACAACTAACCTCAACCATAGGCGTGAATTCAACTTGAACATTTTGTACAGTGGGAACCTATTCATATCAACAATGTGATATTAGAATTTAAATTATTAGTGTGAAATTATGTACATTGGAAAAAGAGTAAAGAATTTGAAATTTATACTTTCATTTTTTATATGATTTTCCTTCTCCACAACTTCTAATATTTTCATGAGTGCGGATACTGTTGGCTTTAGAGATGGTATTTCTTGTGCATTGGATTTAATTGTAGCTTGGATTACAACTAGTGCCTCCTTGTATGGTTTTTATCCAAATAAATTAGTTGGCATAACTCCTAGGTCAGCCCCATGACATCACCCCCTCACATCAACCCCTAATACCCTAGCAAGGGCATCATTCCTAGCTAAAAAATCTTTAGTTGCAACTTGTACTTGTGCTTCTTGGATTTTTTGCTTGCATTGTGATGTGATTAAAGAAAGTCACTTTAATAAACATTTTGAACATGTAAAATGGAATTCTACTCAACATATAAATTACAAGATTGAGAACATACCATAGTTTCTATTGTAGTTGGTGTTATTGGAGTGTCGTCTTTATTTTGATGGAACTTCTTCCATAGGTATACCCTAGTAATGGGTGCAACTATATCTTCAGAGGATCTAGACTATTTATAGTTACAAAAAGTAAAACAATATGGTTAAGATGCGACTTTATGATGAATCGTAGATATGCTAATATTTATCATATAAATAAAATACAATGCATCACATGTACTTACTATATCATCTTCACTACTTTGATAAACTTGACGTGCAGAGGTATGGAAGTCTTACTCCTTATCTCTGTTTTCTTTACTTTTTATTTTCGTACTTCCTACAAATCAATTCAATTGGAACATTAAAATTATAATCCATCATTACAAGGCAATAGACATTGTAGATAAATTGATTATATAATATGTGAAATTTCAGATTACATCTAATTGAATGGTGCTTCATGTTAGGACAAACTCTCTCCAAACTCTCTCATTTATCCTGGTTGGAACATGTTTTAATATTTCCTCAATCAATTCATAAGGATCACAATATTTTTTAGTCAACCAATATATATGATAGTTTTCCTTATGGAATATAGATTACAAACAATAATCCTTTAGAACGTGAGAGATTATGAATTTTGATTGTAAGACACGAGAAATGTATTATTAGATGTCATACATTGTTGGAAAATAAACATTAAAATAACAGAAAAATGTAAATGTTGAGAACAAATACACATAATGCATAATACTCACATTTATGATGTTCCACAAGTCCTCCTTTAGATTATCTAAAACCTTGTTCCAATCAGAAAATGTGATCGAAACAATTTCCCTAGAAAGCACACCTAGTAATGAATCTAGCTTCATAAAGTTTGGACCAATGGGTTGCTTCCTTTCATTAATATGAATTTCTAGCCTTTCCTCCAAGTTATTATTTCTACACATCTAGTTTGTCCTCTATACTTCTTCTTGAATTTCTCTATTAATGCTTGTGTAGAATGATCATCGACTTCTACACCGAAATCTTGATTCCATGGTTGTTCCTGAACATCTTCTATAGAAGAAAGGAACATAAAAGTATTATGGATTTATTAAACTTAAATTTTATAGTTAACAAGAAGTTAAAATGTATGAATTAATTTTCATACCATGTTCCTCATGTTGAACCTCTTCTAGAAAAGAAGCATATATGTGATATTCATGTTGCACATCTTCTGAAAAAAAAATGTCTCTTTGTCATTTGTTTCATTGCTAGGACTAACAGAGTTATTCAAAGGCACAAAAGATGTAGTCTTGATTTTTCTTGTTTCGATTTTCCTCTTCTTAGGCACTATATCCAAGAACATTAGTAGACATATGTATAAAATCATCATACAAAAAAAGCATAGATTGCATAAGGAAATAAATTGTTGTGTTTCTAAATCATTACCTTCCGAGATGCATGCTCATGTCTTCCCCATTTTATCCTTTTGACATGTTCTTGTTGAATTTTTGGAAAACAAATTTCTTTCATTTTGTGTCATAATTTTCTTTTTTCTGTTTTTTCTCGAATGTATTAGAGTGTTGCTTAGCCACAGAGTACTAGATTGTTAATAAAGTACACAATAATATGCTCTAACCATGAAAATTTTATAAAAAGAGTGATATGGATCAATTTCAAACAATCACTTACCTCCACATATGTAGTTGTACAAATCCTCCATATCCATAAAATTAATCCATCATCATATTATTGGTATAATGATGTTGATCTACTTGTCTTATTAGTGCAGAAATATCAGTATTTTCTCCAATAGAAGAAGGGAAACAAAGCTCTTCTTGATAAAAAACTTTTGAATTTGAAAAAAAAAAATTCCATTTGAGAACCCTCATTTTCTTCAAGAAAATCAGGTGCACTATCTAAGTGGTCATCCTCATATTCATCATATGTAGGCATGGTGGAATCTTCTTTAAAAATATCATTAACATAATTATCAACATGCTGATAGCATTTTTCATAAGGAAAATGGGTATGACCTTCTTCCTATACATTACCTTCCTTCTCATCATATATAGGAAAGCTGAAGTTTTCTTTAAAAAAATTACTAACCAAATATTCAGCATGATGGTTGCATTCTTCATAAAGAAAATCAAGTCTTTGAAGAAATTGCACAGGGCAGGCTCTTCTAGTAATGGAAATTCAGAAGTTGAATGAGATGGGGAAGCGTTTGATTGACAATCCCAAATTCTTTCTTGGTCACCCAAATATTTACAACACTGCTTCAAATTATCATCCACCTCAACAAAAGGAAATTAACTGGCTGAATCAGAGTTTTGGCTTATGTCTTTTTTAGTCAAGGAAGGTACTATCAAATGCTGTGAATTTTCTTGAATGTTACAACAGCTAGTTTGCATTTCTTTTCTGTGAAAGTGGTTCTCCTGTAACATTTCTAATAGCTCTTCATCCATAAACTAATCATTTCCATACATGTTTTCCAAATTTTCAATGAAACCTTTAACCTGCATGCAACAATCTTGAACCGGCAGTAAGGAAGGGTATTGTTCTTTAAAATGTTCATAAAAACTGTATGAAAGTCGGTAAGGGAATATAAGCTTTCTACTGGTAATCCTTCATACCATGACCATGCCTTTCATTCCAAACTAACCATGAAAATTTTCATTAAAGATTACTCATGAAATTTTACCCCCAGTTTATACATGCATATGAAATCTAACCAAATGAAGGGCAAAATCCTCATTATTTGTATTTTTGAATTTTGGAAGACATCTTTGCCAATCCACATTAGGTATTCGATTTGAAAAACCAGGAATGTGGGCATGATTCATAGGGGCATACCTTTCAGACATATAACTCATCTTGATGATGATGAAGCTGAATCAACTCTTCAATATTTACCTCCTTTGCTAGTGGAGCTGCCATAGAACTTTATGAAGACTGGGTTCTCTCTAGATGAGGTATCCATGGAACCTTTGAAAATATTTGCAGCTTTTGGGGGTTCAGGGTTCCTAGTGGAGTCACCTTCAAAGGACTTGAGTGGAGTTGCTAGAGCATATAAAACCAATATGTGTCTAAGACCATCTACTCAATCAGGTTATATAACTGAGCAATGTCATTTTCCCAGGGATGATTTTCTCATTTGTTCCCCAACATCGACGCTAAGATGTTATCACCCTGTAATTTTCCTATGGTTGCTATAGGAAGTGACATGGGTAACCATTTCAACCAAATTTAGACTATATTCTAGCCAAGGCAGTCAAAGAGGTCTCTTTCATGCCATGGTAACCATTCACATGCACATTTAACTTTAAACAAGCAGACAAAAGGCTAGATTTCTGCAGGTAACAGAGTGATTTGAGAATAAATAGGTTGAAAAGACAAACAAAAATAAAAACCATTGGGTGATGGAGTCAAAGTATGAAACATTTAAGGACATTACAATAGATAATAAATAGTGATTTCTCCCCTATACTGTGAGGAAAATTAAGTGCAACATTCAGCGAAATATCTTTAAAGCGATGGTAAGAAGAAATAAGGAAAGATCCCAGTGAAACACAGAGGCGTCTATGAAGGGAGAATATCTGAGAACACCTTTAGTGGAAAATGACAAAGGGATACAACTGAAATAGAACCCCTATCGATGGATGAATTCTATCAAAGCTATTACAGTCACATTACAAACATGATTTCTGATGCATGAGAGCTTAACAGAGAGCAAATTCCTACATACTAATCTAGAAATGTATTGGCAGAAATAACACATATGAGAATGAAATAAATAGAGAGAGCACACACTAAATACAAGCACCGTGATGAATCTCATAAACAAATAGAAATATATTCATTACTGCTCCCAAAAATGTTGTAGAGCTACAAAAAATGATGTTGAGGCCTCAAAAATGAAAATCAGTCCAACCCCTATTGTCCTCTAGGGAGGTTCTATTTATAATATTGTTTGTCCCCGAGATGTGTAGTGAAAAGGGAAATTAGAATTGGTTACAGAAATGGGATTAACCCGATCCATCATGATGAATCCTAATAAACTATGACAAGGAATATTATCCATGATTTACATATAAAACATGAAATAAGAAATCACAGGCATGCTAGATCAAAGCGGAAATGTGGCGTCAGGTTGAAAGTGGCATTTCAGGGAACCTCCAACGGTTTGGTTTTGAATCAAATTATGACTTCTCTTCCACAACATAGGTGAAGGATCCTTATTTCATTTGCAAATAGTTGTCCCCAAATATTCACCATTTCACCCCTTTCTAGGAGATGAATTGCTGAAAATTGGTCTTGGAGATCCACCTTGATATCTCAAATGGTGATACCTATGTAAAAACAGGGAGATTTTTTTGTAATTGACCATTTCATTGACAATATTTCACCATTTCACCTCCATCTCATCATAATATTCTTTTTAATTTGATGACTCGGACAAAATTGTGAAATTCTGGAAAATTTCCCTCCGAAGATGGCTTTTATTTTCCCAAACCATAACACCTTTGTAGAAAATGAGAGAGGTTATTGTATATGAGCATGTTATGAAGAAATGAATCTCTCTATTTCTCAAAACTATTCTTATATTAGCAGAAACAGGTTGCAAAAGACAATGACTAAAATAGTCATTTCACAGAAAAACGTGTTTGTTGTGGCACATAAAATTTCACTGGGATTTCAAAGTTTAAACCTCCTGCACATTTCCCATGCGAGATCATTGTGGACCATTGATCAGGATCAAGCATGATCTGAACCATCCGATCATGGAGCTTGTACCAAATTTTTCCAAGCATTCATAATTTAAACCTCATGCACCTTACCGTTGCGAGATCAATGTGGACCATTGATCGGTATTAACAAGATCTGAGTCGTTCGATCGTGGAGCTTGTACCATATTTCGCAGATACAAAGACCTATTTTGTCCTTGCTTGTTGTGAGTGTGAAAACCCATATCCATCGTTGATTCATTTCTCCCATCAATCTGACTGTTGATTCGGTCAGTGGGTTAATGCCATTTTGCCATGCCTGACCTTCAATTTATCCATGCGATTTTGCAAAAGCGAAATCCCTCTTGGAAGGTTTTCATGGCTTGTGGTTTTTTGTATTTTTAAACTGTTCTATGGTATATCCCACTTGCACAATATGAAACAGGTTTCTTATAATTTATATGCCCTCGCAACTTCTATAGTCATCAAGGAACACAAGTGTGTATCACTCTTTGGGAGCTTGGTGCTTGGACTTTGATGGATCGCTGACTTGTATTTTTGTTAATGCGGTAGGTGCATGGCTTCCCATGTGACCATATTTTTACACAGAATTTCATTAGCCAAGTCAATAAAATGATGAACTTTGGCAAAAAATAAATAAAAAAATCAACAATAAGTCCGAATTTAGATATAAAACCAATGTTCATATCTCATTTTAAACATTGGGTAAAATATTTTAAATTCATCAGGATTCCTTTCTTTATTCCCAAATGACCAATGAAATCTTTTTTTATTGTAAACCTGCACAAAAATAAAATTTAGCACAAGTGCTAATGGAGAGAAAAAAAACAAAGATAATAAATTTATGATGAATTTTGTGAAATTTATCAATGTTATATCTTGATTTGCCACACCTTATGCATCATTCCTTGATGACCTTTCCTTGTCCCTATAAAGAATCACTATACCCCCCTTACTCACTATAGCCTTGATGCTTCAGTACAACCATGAAAAATACATTATCAAAGATACACGTTGGGTAGAATTTATACTGATTGCGTATACATAGCATGCACCATTACAGCCCGTGTACATCAAGTTTTATGCTTGAACTAAAAAAATGGATTTTCCCTCATCAATAATAAATAATTTTATCCTTGGCCATCCATATTCTTGGAAATACTGTAATTCGACCCTCCATTTCCCATTTGAGGGCTATATATTGAGCCATTGTGAAGCAATAGAGGAGGAGAAACTTTGAGAGTAAGGAAACTATATCAAAAATTTCATCAATTTCCATATACTTGAGTCTGCATCCCTTTGTACTTGTTGACAGAACTCTTTGTGTTCATCTCCCAATCTCACCATTGTCTTTGTGAGATTTCCTTGCTATGGAGGATTGAAGTGGCGGAGGAACTTGGTTTCTCAATTTCGACGAGTTTCCGATAGAGGTTGTCACATTGTATCTATATTTTTACATTAATAGAATTATCCATTTCTCATCCAAATTTCATGTCCAATTGTTTATATTTGTATCCATGGGTATACTTTCTTTATACATGTTTTGGATTATGTTATTTTGAATGCTAACATTTAATATATTTTATGCTTGGATATATATTTTTTGTTGAGCACAAATTGTAGGGACAAGCATTTAATTGTGAGCTCAATGGAGGTCTTCTTCGAAAATCTGATTGAGGTACAAACTCTTTCCATTAGTAGTTATCCTTTTTAATTTATCTAGCATATTTGAGAATGCATGTTATTTCTGGTTTCATGTTGTTTGTTGTTGTCCACCCCAAACCATAGGAATATTTTCTTTGTAACAGAATTAGCGACTTCGCTGGGGAAGTCTCCTTTTTGTTGGGTTTTTTTGGGTGCATTTTTGCTTAAATTTCTCTCTATTTCTTTGTGTTTATGTGTCACATTTGGTAGTGTAGTGAACTATTGAATGTCCCTTGGAGTGGTTTGTCCCTTAGTTTTCTCCTTTACTCCCATTTTCTTTGTATATGTGGGTCATAGTATTGACAGTCACGTATATACACGAATTATTTTTTAGAAGGTCACATACATATGTTGTTCTCTGAATAGTCATGTATATCTAAATATTTGAGTGATATATTGGTGTGAGAGATTGCTAGGTGGGTTGTGAGTGTTGTTGAGTATTCTCGGGTCCTTATATTGTCTGTTGACTACTCCTTTTCTGGATGTAAACTTATTTTTATTAATTTTCATTAGGAAAGTTGTTCTTGTATTTTTCTCCCCTTTTGTTTTTCTTTTAGTGCATGAATCATTGAGTATTGGTGTCATTCTTGTCTTGAGTCTTAATCCTAGCTATAGGGGATGAAATTTTAATGGTTCTCTTTTTCATTTTCAACAATTTATTTTGAAAATACAAAAATATTTTCATTGATGCATATTCATTTGCATTTTGAATTTGCATGGAAGTAAGCACACTTCGGTTTTCTTGGAATGAGATTAGTCTAGGCTTTCATTTAGGAAATACTACATTTGCATTTGAAAAAGAAAGGAATTATTGTGTAGTGACATACCATATTTTAATTTGGAAAACAAGATTGCACTTGGCATTGTGTTGCAGCTACAACCTTTTTTCCCAAATTTTTCAAATTTTGGACCCTCCTTTTGATTTTATCTTGCCTGGGATTCTTTGGTTTCCTGAAATCTGTCATTCCTCTGCTATAAACTTTGATCTTTTGAAGACTATGGAGTTTTTTTATTTTTCAGAGCTTAACGTTTGCTTTCCCGATGATTTTATCACTGTCGGAAGTTGTTTGAAGAATGAGTCAAGGAATTAGTCCTCTATGCCGCCGACGTTTCGGAAGGGAAATGACAAACGTCTCGATGGACATTTATTTTCTTTTCTGATCCGCGGGTTTTGTCACCGTGTGGTTTTATTGTTTAATTTTTTTTTAACTCTCAATGACTTTGTTTTTTGATCATTGTCGAAATGATTTTTTACAGTAGTCGGAGGTTATTTCTCTATGTCACCAACGTTTCAGAGGCAAATCAGTGAGTAGTTAGAGGTTAGTATTCCTGACCTCTTATGCGTAACAATCGTGACATTAGTGCTCAGATTCACCGACACTACGAAAGCATTGAGGTTTGAATCGTTGACGTTTTGGAGGAAAGTTGACGAGTAGTCTGAAAGATATTTTTTTCGATCGCCGATGCTGTAGTGGTTAGTCTCTCCAATCGCTGATAGGTTAGAAGTCTGAGCTTTGATACCTTTTTAACTTAGAGTAAGTCAAATGGTTCTTTTATATCTCGTCGATACTGCATTGTGGGAATTACTTGTTAATGGTTTTGATCACTGATACACAATCACCATGATAATAGTACTTGGCATTGCCGACACTATGAAAATGTTTAAGATTGAATCACCAACATTGTGAAAATGTTTAAGTTTGAATCACCGACACTGTGAAAATGTTTAAGCTTGAATCACTAACACTGTGAAAACGTTTAGTTTTGAATCGCCAACACTTAGCGTTTAGAGTTTTCGATTCCAATAGGTTTAGAGTTTCATGGGACCCATAGTTTGTTCGCTATCCACCGTTGCGGCTGTCAATTGGACTAACCTCCCGGTGCTTAGTGTTTTCAACTGCCAATAGGGTTTTCCCATCGAATCTTTTTCACCAAGGGATTATATACCATGAGGAGCACAGTGCAGAGTCTGGTGTTTTAGAGATTAGTAGTAGCGATAATGTGGTTCATGCTTTCATTAGAGGATTTTGAGTTAGTTCAGATGTGGCTTGGATCAAGAGGAGGAGTCTTTTCTACCGGGTTTGTGATTTTAATTATAGACGGTGGACTTGGAGGATTTTAAGATGCAAACTTGCAAGATTTTCTTTGCCTTGTCATTCTTTCTTTTCATGCATTAATACTGTGTATAGTTTATTTTACAGAATCCATATAGAGGAGGTAAATAGACTGATACAGTAAAATCTAAATGGTCTAAGAACATGCTATGTTTATGACAAGGTGATTGCTATAAAGAAGATATGTCTAAAAGACAAAAGCAGAAGAGGCAGAAAATTGGTTGAAGAATGAGGAAGAAGAAAGAAAGAGAGCTACAGAGGAGGAAAAAAGTAAGGAAGAGAAAGAAAAATGAAGAAGCAGAGATAAAGAAAAGAGAAGAAGAAAGTGAGGGTCTGAGATTAACAGGATCTCAAAAATACCAACAGATTACTGAGCAAATCGATAGCAGCAGAGGCCCAGGCTTGGAAAAAGTTCATTAGCGACCAAGCTGGTCCTTGTACATAAAGTGCTCTTAAATTTTAATTTAAAATGTCACATATTGTATAAATTATGAGCACATGCTACAAGACAAATTTTTGGAACTGAAAGGTTGAGTAAGCCCAAAGGACATTGAGGGGTAGCCCAAATGTTTTGCTTTTTTGTATAAATATAGGAGAGTTTATATGTAAGAGAATACAGCTTTCCCAAGCAATTTTTGAGAGTATATTGTAAGAAGAACTACTTCCTTTTGCAATAAATAATTACAAGTTTCTGCTGAAGAAAGTTTGGTGGAATGTTTCAAGTGCTTTGCTATGGATCAGTTGAATGTGAACTATTTCATTTTCAGCTTATGTCCATTAACCGTGAGATCATTCTAACTCATTGAATTTCTATTCATGTTATGAATGCACTCTAGTTTATTCTGTGAAATTTCCACTATGAGTAATGAAGGTTGTCATAAACAATAAGCTATATTGTTGTTCATATTTATTAATGTTCATGTGTTCTGAAATAAGTAACAACTATCTGTAATTGTTCATAATACATGTGCAGAAATACATTACTCATTGCTAACTATTAATTCTACTCCCTAGGTATAGGTTAGTTAGTAATAGTTAGTTTCTTGTTGTTTGTGATTTAGATACGAGAAAGGTAAGAACCTGCGCATCACATTGTGACACTCCTCGTTATCTCTATCAATTTGCATTTTTAGATAGGCACTTGCACATCATAAATTAAGCACAAAAAGCTAAAAATATACACGGTGGACCGAGCCATAACCGGTAAGACATTTTAATTTGTTACTTGACCTACAGTATCCGGACCGTAAACTAGACAGATTCTCCATACCAAACAATAATGGTCTAGTTGGGAACGTTTATTGGGGAGAATCCCTAATTGTTGTTACCTGTGATTTTCTAGGTCTCAACAGTTTTTTGGCACTAGAAGGAGGGCCGCCAGTTCATGGCTGGCCGAGGAAACGTATTTCCTCAAAATTAATCCACCGGTGACAGTTCTGAAATCAGTTTGTTTCACAATATAACTCCTGAAGATAGAGGGTATCTTTATCCTGTCGATAACGAAGTAGTTGATGATCTAAGAAGAATTACTATGGAATATGCGAAGAATATTAGATGATTACCAATTTTTCCTATATTACCCAAAAGAGAATATCATAAGAAATATTTCCCTAAGTTAGAAGATTCAGTGTTGGTAGAAGATCTTGAAGAATGGGTAGAAGTAGCCTTATAGGAATTTGACCAACCATTGAATCGATTGCACCTAGATACACCTTACTGTTCACCTGTTCATACCCATATTCAGTCACCACCTCAGTCTCCAGTCAGAATCATGGCTAATGTAAACACAAACCAACCTCCACAACCTGCTTGGAGGGCCAGGTCACCTTTAAACCTGGCAGCTCCTTTGCATGATTTGCCTCAGGATTTTGACAATATGTTGCCTAATTTTGACCCAAGTGAAGGAATTTTGGTGGATGATCATTAGCAAAGTTTTTAATTGGCTATAGAAGGACTACGGGCTGGAGAACATGAAGATGTGGTATGTAGATTGTTTCCACAAACCCTGAAAGGAACAACAACCTCATGGTATTTTGTTCTTCCTACAGTTTGAATCACATTGTGATACATATTTGAAAGAATTTTTAGAAGTAAATATGAAGTCCATAAAACTCATGCAGCTTTAATGAAAGGGTTATGCACTCTAAAGAAAGAAAGAAAAGAAAAAGTGCAGAATTTCACTCAAAGGTTTGCTGCCTATCTAATAAATTTCACTATAGCTGATAAGCCATCTGAAAAAGCTCTCATTGAATATTATACCTCAGCTCTAGGGCCTGACTTGGCCATGTTTTCTAAGAGATCAGTCAAACCTACATTATCAGAAACCTACAAAGAAGCTGAGAAGCTATAGGCTGAGATGGAGAGCATAGAAAATTATCCTGTGCAGTCAGAAGAAAAGACTTTTGGAAACAAAAACCTCTATTACTAACCAAGCCTAAGGATGAGTGGTTACAAGATTTTGAAGGGATGTTGAAAATGATGTAGAAGTTATCCAAGAGAGTGATAGATCTAGAAAAGGAAGATTACGAATCATATAAGCCTTACTATAAAAGGAGGGAGGAAAACAATCAACCTAAACCTCCCCCACACAGTCCTGTAGCAATGAATTTAACGGATGTAGGAATGGATAATTTTTGCACCTTTCATCAGCAGCCTCGTTCTGAGAATAATTGCCCCTAATGGCTAAATTCTATGATGTTGGTAATGAATCGGTTATTGGACTCCAAACTAACATAAATTGATAAGGAGGAAGAAAAATATAATCAATCCACAGAAAAGCAAGAGGAAGATACTTTAGTTTTATGGGATTGTGTCTCAATGTTTGATACAGAAGAGGAAGGTTCTTTGAAACAAGAGGAAACATTAGAAACAAATGTGACAACAAGAATTCAAGGTTTGTTAAAAGAAGACAAGTTGATACTTCCTAAGATTAAGAAACTTCAAGAAAATATGAAGAAGATACAGAAGAACACTACAACTGATAAAATACCTGAATTTACCATTTCAAGTCAAGATTCGAAGAAAATTAACATGCCTGATAATACTATTGAAGACAAGGTTGATAATGTCAAGAAGAATCTCAAAGTACCTGAGATGGGGTATGATATTGTGGAAGAAATTAAAAAGGCCAAGGAAAATATCTCATTGTTTGAAATGTGTAATGTACCTCAGTAGAAAGAAAACTGTTAAAAGCACTTGAAGTACCAGAAGAAGAGCTTCCCACTAACAACCAACCTGAAGAAGAAATTGGTGAAGCAAGTGTGGCAGGTAATTCTAAGTTTAAAACCCCACCATTTCTCCTAAATTTTGATATTTTCAACTATTATGTGCACAACTGTTTAGTAGAATCAGGGGCATCAATCAATTTTATGCCACTTTCAGTCCGCAAGAAAATCAATGGACAACCTAAACCATCTACCTGGCAGGTTCTTCAGTTGGACAGGACAACTGTGAAAGTAATCGGGGAAATGGAAGATGTTCTTATTTGCTTATCTACAAACGAGAGGGTATGTGAGTACATCAATATTGTAGTAGAAGACATACCTGATGTTTATGGAATTTTTTTGAGTCGAGACTAGTCGGCAAGGCTAGATGGATACTTCGCATCAGATTGGTCACATCTATCATTGCCTCATAAGGGAAGTCCCAATCAGGTAAAAATATTAAGAGAGCCTCAGATGAAGTACAATGTTAATCAGTTCGAGGGAAAAAATGAACCAGTGAATTCTGTGTTGGGAAATTACTTCATTGAACTAGAATTGGGAAAATACCAAGCTGAAGAAGCCAAGCAATATATCTGACACCTAACCCAATCTCCTTCGATTTTCATGGGCTGATGAAATTGACTGTAAGATAGTAGATCTGGTTCCAGATGTAGCTTGTAGTGTAAATTCAGTAGAAGTAGATAGTTTTTGGACCCTTTATTTGGATGGATCTAAAACATTGGAAGGATCAGAAGCTGCCTGTGTCTTGATTGATCCAAAGAAAAATAAACATTTTCTTTCTTGTAGATTAGAATTCGAGTGTACAAATAATACAGCCGAGTATGAAGCACTAGTTCAGGGACTTAAAAAAGCAATTGAACTAAAAGTAAAAAATATGAAAGTATTTGGGGATTCTAAAATAGTCGTAAACCATTCGAAATAAGATAAAATCCATTTCACCTCATTTGAAAGCGTACTAGAATGAATTTTGGGATTTGCATACAAATTTTTATGCATTCAATATTGTGTCCATTCCTAGATTAAAGAACACAGCAACTGATTTACTAGCTACCTCAGCTACAAGGATAGTACCTTCAAATAACATATGCTCTATTGAATTACTTTTTAGGCCTTCAGTTCCAGACATGATCACCAATCTATTGGTTTTTGATGATGATCAACAAATTTTGGATTGTTTGATGAATGATGAGACTTTCAAAGGAGCAATAATTGATGATGAAGAACACCAAGTTGAATTAAAATTTGGTAACTTTATCCTTGAAGGGATCAGGACCTTGGAGTAAATGTTTGATTTAAACAACAAATTCAGAAAGCCAGCAAATGTCAAGACTCATAGCTTGTCCTTACAATTCCAGCTGATAAATTTGGGAACTGAAGTTGAACCCAAATATGTAAATTTGGGGAAGTGTTGTTCTCCAGGTGAAAGAAATAAGTTCATCAATCTTTTCAAACAATACAGAGATGTGTTTGCTTGGAAATATGAAGAGCTTAAAACATATGACACAAATATTATACAACATGTCATCCCGATTAAAGCTGGAGTCAAGCCTTATCAACAACCTTTGAGGAAACTGCATCCTAAACTGGAACCTTTAATTCAAAGTGAAATAAAAAATTTGTTGGATGCTAAAATCAAATTCAAAATCAGACATTTGGAATTGGTTTCTAATTTGGTTCCAGTAAGGAAAAATTCAGGAGAAATCAGACTCTGTGTAGATTTTAGAAACTTGCATTGTGCTTCAGATAAAGATAACTATCCGGGGTGGGAAGAGAACTTACCAATAAATGGTTTAGTTCTCAAACATTATTTTTCTTGACTTTTATTTAGTTGTTTTGTACATAAATAAACTTTCGATTTGTTTTGTTGTTGAGTATTTTTGGTTTTGTTTTAGTTAGGGTTTGATTGATGGTAATAAAGAAAGAACAAACTTTGGTTGCATGGAGTTCATCAGAATTCTGGATTAACTAAAATCCTTGATTAAAATACTGTGTACGATTGATTTATTTGAAAGAACTTCTTCTAGTTTAGCAGTTTTCCTAAATGGTTATGAACACATTGAAGTCCTACTTAATCATTGTAAAATAACTCAGGATCAAAATGTTTGGACTACTATTTCGAGGCTCCATCCATCTCACATTTAAAAAATGTCTTAGGGGGTGACAACAAAAGACCCATGGAGAGGAAGCAAGGTAAACAGTATATTATATTTAAATAATCCCATGCCAAGAATTGAAATCCAAAAGTAAAATAAGAGTCAAAATCTCCTAAGAAAGCAATATGTAGCAAAAAAAAGTACTGAACCATATGAGTACAAGATTTCCAAAGTTCTTCTCCATCTGTGAGCTGAAAAAATCAATACATATCTCACACAAAAGGACACTATGGATAGAGGAGCCTGAATAAAAATTCAGAAAGAAGTCATGTAGGAGGACTCAGAAAGGACAAAAAGTCCAAAAGCACAAAAGTACAAAATGGCATGGGAATGAGGAACAAAAGAATATTTCTGTTTACCATATGTTACAATCCTATGGTGTTTAAGCTAGAAGCTACCCAAAGACAAAGATAAAAATGAAACTCATATTCCTGGCCTCAAAAGAGTTATCTAGACTTTGAAATCTTGGTTCCCATTATCCCTAAATTGGACTATCATCAATGATTAAAGTACATACATCTGCCATTTGGGAAATCCATACATCTAGAAGAATTCAGCATGTTCGTATTTATTGTAAAAACCGTCTCTTGATCAAGGAAGATATTGTCCAGAGATCTGTGTTTGCTAGGTAGTTGCAAATTGTTGTAGATGCAACCTTTTTTCCCAAATTTTTCAAATTTTGGACCCTCCTTTCGATTTTATCTTGCCTAGGATTGTTTGTTTTACTTAAATCTGTCATTCCTCTACTATAAACTTTGATCTTTTGAAGACTGTGGAGTTTGTTTATTTTTCAAAGCTTAACGTTTGTTTTCCCGATGATTTTATCGATGTCGGAAGTCATTTGAAGAATGATCTAGGGCATTATTCCTCTATGCTACCAATGTTTCGGAAGGGAAATGACAAACGTCTTGATGGACATTTCTTTTACCGATCTGTGGGTTTTGTCACCTTGTGGTTTTATTGTTTAATTTTTTTTTAACTGTCAATGAATTGGTTTTTTTATCACTGTCGAAACAATTTTTGATAGTAGTCAGAGGTTTAGTTCTCTACATCATCAAAATTTTGGAGGGAAATCAGTGAGCAGTTAGAGGTTAGTCTTCCTAACCTTTGATGCATAACCATCGCGACATTAGTGCTCAGAATCGCCGACACTACGACAACATTGAGGTTTGAATCACCAATGTTTCAGAGGAAAGTTGACGAGTAGTACTAAAGATAGTGTTTTTGATCGCCGATGCTATAGTGGTTAGTCTCTTCGATCACCAACAGGTTAGAAGTCTGAGCTCCGATACCTTTTTAACTTGGAGTAAGTCAAATGGTTCTTTTATATCTCATCGATACTATGTTGTGGGAATTAGTTGCTAATGGTTCCAATTGCCGATACACAATCACCGCGATAATAGTACTTGGCATTGCCGACACTGTGGAAAATTTTAAGTTTGAATCACCGAAACTGTGGAAACATTTAAGTTTGAATCACCAACACTACAGAAACATTTAGTTTTGAATTTCCGACACTTAGCGTTTGGAGTTTCCAACACTGACAAGTTTAGAGTCTCACGGGACCCGTAGTTTGTTTGTTGTCCACCATTGCGGCTATCAATTGGACTAACCTCCCAGCACTTAGTGTTTTCAACTGCTGATAGGGTTTTCCCACCTACTCTTTTTCACCAGGGGATTATATACGATGAGGAGCACATTGCAGAGTCTGGTGTTTTGGATATTAGCAGTAGCGGTGACGTGGCTCATGCTTTCATTGGAGGATTTTGAGTTAGTTTAGATGCGTCCTGGATCAAGAGGAGGAGTTTGTTCTACTGGGGTTGTGATTTTAATTATATATGGTGGACTTAGAGGATTTTAAGACACAAACTTGTAGGATTTTATTTGCGTTGTCATTCTTTCTTTTCATGCATTAATACTGTGTAAATTTTATTTTATAGAATGCATATGGAGGAGGTAAATAGACTGATATAGTAAAAGCTAAATGGTCTAAGCACATGCTATGTTTATGACAGGGTGATTGCTGTAAATAAGATATGTCTAAAATACAAAAGCAGAAGAGGCAGAGAATTGGTTGAAGAATGAGGAAGAAGAAAGAAAGAGAGTTACAGAGGAGGCAGCAAGGAAGGAAGAGAAAGAGAAATGAAGAAGCATAGATAAAGAAAAGAGAAGAAGAAAGTGAGGGTCTGAGATTAATAGGATCTCAAAAAGACCAACAGATTACTAAGAAGATCAATAGTAGCAAAGTCCCAGGCTTGGAAAAAGTTCATCAGCGACCAAGTTGTTCCCTCTTCATAAAGTGCTCTTAAATTTTAATTTAAAAAGTAACATATTGTATAAATTATGAGCACATACTACAAGACAAATTTTTCGAACTGAAAGGTTGAGGAAGCCCAAAGGTCATCGAGGGGCATCCCAAAGGTTTTTATTTTTTGTATAAATATAGTAGAGTTTAGATGTAAGAGAGGACAACTTTCCCAAGCAATTTTTGAGAGTATATTGTAAGAAGAACTACTTCCTTTTGCAATAAAGAATTACAAGTTTCTGTTGGAGAAAGTTTGGTGGAATGTTTCAAATGCTTTTCTATGAATCAGTTGAATGTGAACTATTTGATTTTCAGCTAATGTCCATTAACTGTGAGATCGTTCTAACTCATTGAATTTATGTTCATGTTATGAATGCACTCTATTTTATTCTGTGAAATTTCCACTGTGAGTAATGAAGGTTGTCATAAACAATAAGCTATCTTGTTGTTCATATTTTTATTAATGTTCATGTGTTCTGAAATAAGTAACAACTATCTGTAATTGTTCATAATACATGTGAAGAAATACATTACTCATTGTTAACTATTAATTTTGCCCCCTAGGGATAGGTTAGTTAGTAATAGTTAGTTTCTTGTTGTTTGTGATTTAGATACGAGAGAGGTAAGATGAGAGGTAAGAACCTGCACATCACATTGTGACACTCCTCGTTATCTCTATCAATTTGCATTTTTAGATAGGCACTTGCACATCATAACTTAAACACAAAAAACTAAAAATATACATGGTGGACCGGGCCGTAACCGGTAAAACATTTTAATTTGTTACTTGACCTACGGTAGCCGGACCGTAAATCGGACGGATTCCCCATACCAAACAATAACAGGCTAGTTGGGAAATTTTATTGGGGATAATCCCTAACTGTTGTTACCTGCGATTTTCTAGGCCTCAACACATTGTTTCTAGGTGTGCATATTTTATTCTATTGTTTTCATAATATTACTAGTTTCAGGGCCATGTCCCTCGAGTAAGCACAACCTGTTAAAATAAATTCTTAATTCAAAATTGATTAGAATGGTTTTACTTTATAGGGTGCACCAACAAGCTTATGTTTTAGATTATTGGAATAGGATTGAGTGACTAGAATTTTCTAAGACTATAAAATAGAAACAATTTAGGTGTCTCATCAGAGAGAGGAGAAATACTTGCTATAATTGGTGTTCTCAGAAAGATCCTCTTACACAGGAGTTAATCACGAGGAAACATGCACATTGATGGTGGGTATTTCCTTCCACTAACTTCAATGAGTGCTAGAGATATTTACATGAGCTTATTTGTATATGGGGGATATTGAGGTACCTTTATTGCTTAGTTACTCTGCCCATACAGTAGATTCTACCTGTGACTGTCCTCCTCAGAATTGATTATATTTAGGTGACCTTAGTTTTTTTCCTATGTATCATAGGGGGTACTTGCAAAGGTTATTCTATTAGCATCCTGGATAGGTAGGGATCATACAACATAGTCGCTTATGCGTTGAAGAGGAGGGACTCTATTAGTTGTTACTCACATTTGATTGTAGTGTATGGGAGTCTCCGACCTCTCCTAGGTGATACATACCAGCTGCATTTGGGAGCTCATTTGTCCTCATTCCTTTCTTGTGACATTTTTCCTAGTTTATTTAGGGTTGTGCTCTATGTTCTATAGTTTTCCTTAGGGATCATGGTTACTTGAGTAGATTTGTAGAGTGACTGTGGATCGAGTTCTGACTCCTTTTTGGTCTCATTGGTTAGTAGGTTTATCATCTTTTGATCCTACTCATCCTCTTTACAAGAGGTAGAGATGTGAGACCAGTCCTCTTTCCCATAGGGGACTTATTAGAATTTTATGGATCAATACTTTATATGACACTCCAAATCTCCCACTGTCCTCATCATATGCAGTGGGAGAGGAAGCCAATAGGGATTCTTCTGCCACTACCTTATGGATCCCAAGGAATTTGACTTACACTAGCTTACATGTTTCTAGTACTTCACACCTTGTAGGAAAAAATCATTTTTAATTCACTTGGCCTTCATATCACATACCAAAATTTTCCTCAAGGATTTAAGGTACTAAGCATCAGACCGTTCTCTTAACCATGAGTCCATTTACTTTTTTCATTCCAAATGTTTCAAATACTATACCATCATCCATTCATGTTTGTAGTGTTAACATTAGTTTATACTGGGGGGTACATCTTCCCCTTGCACTGCATATCAGTTCATAGGTGGCCACACCCCTCCTTCTACTCCCTCTATTGGAAGGGGGGAACCCTCTTTATCAGTACCTCACACTAGTGTTAATTCTTTTTCGGGTGGTAGAAGAGATGTGAACATTGGGGCTACAACTTATATACCATAATTTGTCGCATCCTCCTCTATTCCTATTACTTCAAATGTTTTTTTCATGGAAAATCCTCCCCTTACCTTGAGTGGGCTCCTGGGACGGTATGGTTCCCCCATCATCTAGTGTCCCCATGTCTATAGGTTGAGTGGCTCCCTAGGTGTCTAGGGCATTGATGTTTGAGTAAAATTAGAGAAGCTTGAACTTTAAAACTTTTACCAATTGATTTCATCACATATGTATCTCATAAATTAGCCACATTTGAATATATCAGCCACACGTGAATTTCATAAACATATCATACACATAAATATATCAACCACATGTAAATATCACAAACATATCATCCACATAAATCATACAGTTCTTGTTCTATGTCCATGGTGGATGCTTGAAAGAATTCTTTGACTTTTGGTAGCAATGGGAACTCCTTAGTATCATGATCCAGGTCACACATGCCACATACCTCTACCTTGTTAAGAGGGAATTCCATCAATGGGTGATTATTTCTACACTTAGGGAAGAATACACCAAGTACCATATCTTGTTGCTTGTTTCTTCTTTTCTCTCACGACATCCAACTATGAGGAAATATAACTCATCATATCAGTTTTAAGATTTCAAATAAGATTACCTATCTCTTCCCGAGTATCCCCTCTACTAGATGGCTTTTGTGGTCGTGTAAAGACATCTCGTTCCCTTGTATAGGTTCTGGAACACCCTTTGGAATATCTTCGACATAGATCCACAATTTCACCAAAGGATTCCTTAGATATTCCCCCCTTTCCTAATAGGTTGAGCATATCAAGGAAGTCTTCCCTAATTCCTCGTAATAGACTGATTTTAAGAAAATATCTACCAATACCAGCATGTGAAAACCTCTACGCATTATATAATATTCTCTCTACAAAGTCTTCTAATCTCTCATCACCTTTCTAAATCATTTTAAACAATTCCTCTCTCTTATCCTTAGTCCTGCAATAGTATTGGTACTTTGCAAGAAATACTTGTTTCATTTGGTCCCAAGTTGTAACAGTTTCACCACCCAAACTCATAAACCATTGCAAAGCATTTCCTTTTAGAGTGGCAAGAAATAATTTCAACTTATGTTCACTAGATATGTAAGCATAGATTCGACAAAGGATATCAAATTCAATAAGCAATTCATCTGGATCTTCAGTACACTTAACATGGAAATTTGGTAGTACTAAAGGTGATATATTTTTTATTGGGGCTTGTCCAGTTGTCTATCGAATAGGGAACTAAAGTGTAACAACTGTATCTTCGTTTTGATTCTTTCCATTAATGTGATCATTGTCCTCCACTACTTATTGATGATCATCACGGTGACATTCTTTATTCAAGATTTCCTCTTACTCTCGCTTTTCTTCCTTTTATGATCCTTGAATTCATGCTAAAACTAGAACCACTATTATTTAGTAACTTCCTACCCATTGATTCAATAGACCTCTTCTGGCCTGCCTGCTCCCACAAAAATTCCCCTATTCTATGGAGACGGCTTCACAGGACTACAAGATGGGGCTGTATCTCTTACTGATCTCTCCACAGTTGATACTCATGACTTTATCCTAGGAGGAACATGGATCCTACTTATGGAAGATGATATTTGATGTGAAACTATAGTAGAAGAATCAGTCCTAGCAATTACTTCATCAATAAATGTTGGTCTTCCTAGGACTTGGTTATAGCCATGACCTCTTCCACCTTCAAAGTTAACCTATTATGTCTATTAAAGGATGTGCATATCTTCACTATGCCTTCTCTCCCCTGCAACCCAAGAATCATGATAGTTAAAGAAATTAAACTGATTAGTTACTATCTATTTCTACAAATTACCTTCCCCAACAACGATTCGAAAGTGTTGGTCACTCTATATGATCATTAGTTCTAATCAACACATGAAGTGCTCAATATAAACTGTCAACCCAGAAAAGTATGGTTATCTCAAAGGTAACTAAGAAGAATATATACATAAACACTTTAGGAGTTGAATTATTAAATGAAAATGATCTACCCTACTTAACTTCCAAGCCAACTCAACTCCCTGTGAAAACCAAATTCAATTATCAATCTAAGAACTCAAAGGATTCCTATTCTTACAACATCAATCCTATAAAAACTGATTAAGAATAAATTAACTATAATTACTTTTGCAAGAAGTTAAATCTTAAAGCATCAAATTAAATAAATCCAAACATTCACCCAAAATATTCAATTCATTAAAATAACAATCTCTCTAATTTAACAGATACTAAGAAAGATAAATAATAATGATGTGCAGGAGCTAAACATAATTGTAACAACAATACTAATAGCACACTTGCATAAGAAACTATTATACCCAGTCGACTATTCGCACCACAATGTTGCAACAAACTACAGAGAAGTCATAACAATGCATTCATCTCATAACTATTGTTGCAGCAATTGGAAAATAATCTAAATTGAAATTCCACCACACAGAGCTAAAAATATGAAAATAAATAACTGCTAACTAATCTCGGCACCTCTAGGAGAAGGTAGGACCTGACCTCCTGATAGATATTGTGCTACCCGCTCTCAACACATAGTAATCAGGAAAATGTCATTTCTTTCATTAGCAATGGATTCAATTACAGAGTTCCTCACACTTTCTTATAGTTCTATCCAAATAAATCCTAAGATTTCTTCCCATTTCATCCTTCCATATATACAGAAATAATTTAGTTAGGTTCATTAATTTAGAAAGCCATGAAGATCGAATATCTTCAGGCTATCAAATATATAGTATAGAAAATAGAAACCGTTGTAAAAATTGTTACATTAAAGTAGATCCCGTTTCATAATCAATTATGCCTTATACTGAAACCGATTCCTTGCTTGAGTGAGTCTTAGCTGGCCATGTGGAAGAATAAACTGTACTGTTTCAGCTATGACTCAAACCACAGCCTGGAGATGCGCAACTACTACCAAGAACTTCAAATTTCATGTGTATCAACATGCTGATGGTCCTAGATTCCCTAAGAAATTACTCACTCTTCATAGTTTCATCACAAGTTAGTATTACGAAGAATGAAATCGAATTTCACAAGTATTTCTAAGCATTAATGTAACAAAATAATAATAAATTATACCTATTTGAATCCATGCTTATTCTCTAGGAATATAGTGACTTGGTTATAAATGAGAAGCAAAATTAGGGGAAAAGGGCTAAATAAGATTGGGAAAAAAGGGGCGTTTTTAGCACCCAACAGAGCCTTTCTCCATTATCATCACACTTTTCCATATCATTCCCACATTGTATGTTCATGTTTCTCCATACCCATTTGGATCCATTCCCCCTATTTCAAAACCACTAGTGGAGTAGACTGGAGACCCAAACCATGGAGCCGTGGGACAATTTCCTTGGATGGCTGCAGTGGCACACTTCAAACAAAGGTATGCCTATTGTTGTTATTTGTTATTAGTTAGAAAATAAAAAATCAAAATCATAAAAATATTTCTGTTCTTTCTTATTTTTTGTTATTTTTGTAAGTCGAGGTTGAAATAAACTTTGCACCATTGAAATCTACCCTATGATGTGGTTGATCCAGGGTAGGTTCTTTTGCACGTAGTAAGTGAGAAATCCCCACTACAAATATGAATGTTCTTTCTTGTGTTCAAACCTCTCATGAGGTTCATCATAGTGTGAAGAAAGTCCTCTATAATCAGAATCCATGTCACTTCTTCCTTCAAGCACTTGTATCAATGAATAGTCATCATGCTTACCTTGTGCATGAGGTCCCTCCAAAGCATGATGTGCACAATCAACCACACACATAGGATCACTAGTGGTTCTTGAAAAGGAATGCAAATATCTCAAATCCACATGAAACTACTCTCCTTCAGCTACTAATAGGTGTTATAATAGTAGTCCACCACTTAGTACTTTAGTGTAAATCCTTAATCAATTTTATCATCATTTATGCAATGATATGCTATGGTTTGGACTTGGGGAAGTCAATCCAGCATAATAACCAGATATTTTGATGCTTTCACACCTACAAGAGTGCTTTAGCTTATTAAAAATCCACATGTGATCCCTCCTTTATTTCTTATGCACTCCTATTCCTTGAATTATGGAATTTTGGTTGACTAGGAGCGTTAGGGGTGGTTTTAGCCCAAATTTTGGATTGTTGGAGCATTTAAACCCCACCTCGATCCTCCCAATCACCTTATTTTGCACACCCATGCATGCCAAGGAGTCATGATTTCTACAGAACACCTCATCCATGTACACACCTCGATTCGTGACCATTTGGGCCAAGTTGGAGCGATTTTGGCCCACCTAGGGGGGATTGAGGCCAATTTGGCCAATTTCACATATACACTCAGATTTGGCTTCTTAAGACTCATGAATTGCACCACATGTAATATAAACCTATTCTAAACATATTCAGATGTTAGACAGTCAAAGAATATCCAATTTATGTTCACACCGTGTATGCAAAATTGTTCATCTTTCATGTTTTTTTGCTGGTTTTTGCAAGTAATTTGATTTGTGAGATTCTCTAAGACTCATATATATTGTTGTAGATAAAAAATATCACATGGTATCATATCTGATTGGATTTTAGTGAGTTGGAAATCAATCTTGAGTGTTTGAGCTATATTTTTTAGAGAATTTCCAGATAAAATTGAGTGTTTTTTGCAGGACTTTCAAAACATTTCTCACCATTATCGCAAGCATAAATGGAATCAAACCAAATATTTATTAATCCCTTTAATTTCTTTGATTAGAATGTATAAATGGTTATTCAATTGAGATCTAAGGGTCTCTACAGAGTTACCATGGGCACAGAAGTGGAGCCAAACGTTTTTGTAGAGAAAGATAAGTACTTCAATAAACTTGATGAAGCCTATGGATTGTTATTCTTGAGTATTTAAAGAGAGATATTATTTCATATAGACAGTTTGACAACCCCAAATGAAGTCCGCGTTAAACTAGAATCACTCTTTGGGAAAACTGATGAATTGAGAGGACATCAACTTGAAAACGAGCTCATGAGCCTGAGCCCAGTGCATTTTGAAACTATCCAGGAGTTCTTCGCGAAGTTCAATTCTCTAGTGATTCAATTGAAGCAATGTGGAATTGAGAAGAAAGAATATCAGTTGATACTATCCATCCTTTTGAAGTTAGGCCTAGAATTTTCAGTGTTTGTAAGAGCCTTTCATTCCGAAAAATTGACACTTTGAAATTGGCAGATGCCAACACTAGAAAACTTCATGGAATCCCTCAACCATGAGCAATACAAGCTTGTTAAAATGGGAACCATAAAATATAAATATCAATATTTGGCCATGGGTGTTTCAAATTCCTCTAAGGAAAAGCAGAAGGAACAAAATTCAAAGCAGTTAGACAAGAGGAAACCTGATAAACCCAAAACCAGTGATAGGGGTTCGAATCCTCCTAAGGAAAAGGACAAGAATGGGAAAGATAAAAAAAAATGCACATATTTCCACAAGGTATGGCATCCATAGATATATTTCATGAAGAAAACCATCGATCATATGGTGCAGCTATTGGAGAAAAACAACATCCCTGTCCCAGATGGCGCAAGGAAGAAAGATGGCACCTCAAGTTTAGAAAAAAAAGAGAAATACCATGCCTTGGAAACAAGTACTTCTAATTCCTCAACCTTCATTACTGAATTAAGGGCATCTAGACATATTTTTTCCACCATAGATCTATTCTCCTTTGTGCATTCGAATAGTGGACCAACAGTTTGAATGGGAGATGATTCTAAAACCTAGACCAAAGGAGTTGGTAGGATTGATTTGGAGCATGGTTATTTCAGTGATGTTCTGTATGTACCATATTCAGTAGCAAATTTGTTGTCATTCTATCAAATGAATCATATAGGAGAAGGAAAGAGAGTAACGTTTACTCCTGACTTGGTAGAGATTGCAGAAATATCATCTAACCATGTTCTAGAAATTGGGTATGCAGAGCACCAAGAAAAGATGTACAAGTTCTCAAATTTTCTCCCTAGTTCCAGTGACCAAGTGCTTATCTATCATGCCAATGATATCTCCAAGATATGGCATGAAATATTTGGAAACATGAACTAAAAGTATCACCAAGAACTGCACAAGGATGAGATGGTGGAAGGGATTCCTTCAATCAATTCTTCAAATGGAGCTTGCATTGGATGTGTAGTTGGGAAGCATCCAGAGTGCAACTATGATAAGGGGAAGGAAATAAGAGACTCACAACATTTGGTATTGGTACATTCATACCTGATTGGTCCTCTACCGACTCCCTCCTATGGTGGATCAAGGTATGTACTCACAATCATTGATGACTACTCAAGATTATGCTGGGTATACTTCCTAAAATTGAAATTTGATGTATTTGATCAATTGAAGATTTGGAAGGCCTAAGTGGAGAATCAATGTGGGTGTAGGATAAAAATTCTTAGGAATGACAATGGGAAAGAATATGGCAACAAAAATATGCAACATATTTGTGAGGAATGTGTCATTCAAATGCAACATTCAACTCCCTACACACCACAACAAAATGATGTGGCAGAGAGGAAAAATAAATCTCTCAAAGAGATGGCCACATGCATGATTGAGGAAAGGGATATAAGTCCCAAGATATGTTCTGAGGCTATTAATTGTGCTTCATATATATAGAACATGGAATTTCACAAATCGGTCAAACGAAAAACTCCCTATGAGGCATGGTTTGGCCATAAACCAAATGTCTCAAATTTCAGAATTTTTGGATCAAGAGAATGGGATCGAATTCCTTTAGAAAAGAGGAAGGGTTTGCAGCCACAGAGAAATATGGAATGCATCATGGTTGGATATGGTGAGGAAAAAAATGGTTATAATCTCTTTGAGACATCCACACTCAAGACTTTCATTGAGAGGAGTGCGCAATTCGAAGAGGAACCAATACCAGATTTTGAGCTTACACCGGGGGAATGCTCTTCTCCCCAACACCTTGATGAAGTAAGTGATGATTCAATATATGGATTTTCAGATAATTCTGATAATGATATAGATTTAGATGAAATTTTTGTATATGATTCACCATCAAGGCCCAAATGGGCTGAAAATATCATACAAGCTGCAGGGGAATTGACAGGAAATACCCAAGACCCTAGGAAGAGAAGATCTTGATCTAACAATGATTCCTATGCAAGTGAAAGTGCTCTTTCTAAGAAATGTTATATGATTATTGGATCTGATCCATATTCATATAAGGATTATTTTCATGATCCAATATGGAAATCAGCAATGGAAGAAGAATTCAATTCTCTCCAAGAGAATGAAACATGGGAATTGGTTCCCCTTCCTCCCAAGAGGAAGATTGTGCAATGAAAGTGGATATTTCGAACCAAAATTGCTGCAGATAGTTCATATGTTAGGTAAAATTACATATTGGTTTATAAGGTCTAGTCTCAATTCCAAGGTTTGGAATAAACCAAAACCTTTGCACTGGTTGCAAACATGGATTCAAGAAGATTAGTTCTGGCAATTGCAGCTAGTAAAGGTTGGTAAGTGCATCATATCGATGTAAAGAGTGCATTATTACATGGTGAAATACAAGAGGAGATATACATGTTTCAACCTTAAGGTTTCCAAGAGGATCCTTCACTTGTTTGTAGTTTGAAGAAATCACTTTATGGACTCAAGCAACCTCCTAGGGCTTGGTATGCAAAAATGGATGCTTTCTTGCTCTCAATTGGTTTCATTTGATGCAAATATGATCCAAATGTGTATTTGCAGAAAAATGATAGTGTTTTGCAGGTTATTTTACTGTATGTATATGAACTCTTAATTACATGGAGATGCAACAATAAAATTGGATCAATCAAGGCATCCCTACACAGTGAGTTTGCAATGACAGAACTAGGATTGCTAAAACAATTTCTAGGATTGGAAATTGAGCAATATGAAAGAGGCATCATGCTGAGTCAAAATAAGTATGATTAATACCTGATAATTAATTTCAATATGTCTGATTGTAAGGAAGCCAAGTTCCATTTTCTTTCCGGCATTAAACTAGGTGAATTTGGCGATTCTCCTTTGGTAGATTCTAGTTGTTGTACCTTACACATACCAGACCTGATTTGTATTATACTATAAGTGTTGTAGAAAGGCATATGCACCCCAAACACATGAGATCCATTGGAAGGAATCCAAAATTATCCTCCAATATGTACAAGGAACAAAAACGTTTGGGGTACACTATGTAGCTAATTCTTCACTTCAACTAGTTGAATTTTTTGATTCGGATTGGGATGAAGATCCCACTGACAGATAGTAAAATTCAGGTTTTGTTTTCATGCTTGATGAAGTTCCTCTTTTCTAGTATATTAATAAACAACATACAATTTCTCTTTATTTAGCAGAGGCCAAGTACAAGGCAGCAGCGAATGCAACCACACAGTGTGTTTGGTTGCAAGGAATTCTTTGAAAGTTTGGTGTTGCAATCAATTCTCCTACCAACATTTGGGTGGACAATAAAAGTGTCATCAAGATATGTACTGATCCAGTTCAGAGGTAGAGAACAAAGCATATAGATATCCATATGCACTACATCCGAGGCTTAGTGTATGGCAACGTGATTTCCTTGCAATATTTTCCATCCACCGAGAAAATTGCTCACATATTCACCAAGAGTTCCACTAAGAAGAACTTCACTCACTTGAGATATTTTCTTGGAGTGAGTGATGGATGGTGATTTCTGCTATTTTTTTCAAATTTTTAGCCCCATGTCCATTTTAGAGGGAAGGTTTTGTCCCATGAGGGTTTCCTTATCTTCCTCAATTTACATGGACAAATACAAATTTATGTTTGTATTGAGGTGACTTAATCCTTTGTTTCCAAGGCCTCCCACATTATTTTCCTGAGTTGTACTAATTTATAGTTAAGGGGGGGTGTTAGAAAAATAATCCACCACTTAGTATCTTAGTCTAAATCCTTAGTCATTTTTATTGTCATTTATGCAATGATATTATATGGTTTGGACTTAGGGAAGTCAAGCTAGCATAATAACCATATATTTTGATGCTTTCACACCTATAGGAGTGCTCCATATCAGTAAAAATCCACATGTGCACCCCCATTTATTTCTGATGCACTCCCATTCCTTGAATTGGGGAATTATTGTTGACTAGGAGCACTAGGGGTGGTTTTAGCCCAAATTTTGGGATGTTGGAGCATTTAATTCCCACCTTGAGCCTCCCACTCACCTTATTTTGCACACCCACACATTCCAAGGAGTTCTTATTGCTCCATCACACCTCAACCACGTCCACACCTCCATTCGTGACCATTTGGGCTGAGTTGGAGCAATTTTGGCCCACCTAGGGGGGATTGAGGCCAATTTGTCCAATTTCACATGTACACTCAGATTTGGCTTCCTAATCCTCATTAATTGCACCAAATGTAATATAAACCCATCCTAAACATATTGACATGTTAGAAAGTCAAATAATATCTAGTTTCTATTCACAATGTGTATGCAAAATTGTTCGTCTTTCATGTTTGTTTGCTGGTTTTTGCAAGTAATTTGATTTGTGATATTCTCTAAGGCTCCTAGATATTGTTGTAGATAAAAATTCTCACACCAGGTCTTCAAAAAATTTGAGAGCAATTTCTTAGGCCATAAACAATTGCAAGTAGTAATTCTTCATCTCTTCCATCTCTCTTCTAATGATGCACAATTTAGATCTAGATACTCTTCCCATAACTTCACTTTATCTCTTCTCCATCTGGAATCTCCCAACAATATCTCCAATAATATTGTCTGTACCATTGGTTATAGATAGAACTTGCAACATCCTTTCCTATATGACTAACAATAGGCTCTCTAAGTCACTCCATGGATACTTGAAAACATAGTGTGTACTACTACATAATGGCTCATCCCTCATATGTGAGTAATGTATACTCCCATCCAACGATTCAACCCTTTAACTACATTCATCCTTAACTCCTAAATGTTTTTCCCCAATACCAAAAGACTCAACCATGCCAATATCCTCCTTAGAAGTGGTTGCATACTCATGATGGCACAAATGAATATAGAAATCAGAATTGTGTTCATTTCTTTGCATCATATATTCCTCCTCATGTGGTATAGATATAGTGGCCTACTCTTCCACCAAACTCTTTGGTTCACACCCAAGTGGTGCGGTCTTATCTTCTACTTCATTATGAATCTCAAGTGGTGATTGTAAATCTGATTTATGTTCTTATTTTGGATCTGATTCAAAATATTTATCACCCCCATCAACCGAACTTGTCTCCTTTGTAGTGATATAGAAATCACCCATAAAGAAGCTGGAAGTGAATTTACCTCCCAAACTACCAACAACTTGCTGATGATGCTTCAGTTGCACATGGTTCCTCTTCATCTTATTCTTGTAGTATGTTGGTTCATGCATTCTCTTCCTCATTGTATTCCACCGTAAGACTCACATTCAGAACTTGTGATTCACTCTACTTTACTTCTTCGTTTTGAGTTGCACTAGGATCACAACTTGTGGAGACTCTACTTGAATAAAAACCAAACAACCTCATGATTGAATATGAAAATGGATTTGATGAAGGTTCACCTTTTTCTCATATTCCTTTTTTTTAATAAAGTGGAACAAATTGATTCCTCCTTTGATGTGCTTATTTTGGGAGATTTATCATCCACGTCTTGGTCCCAAAATCAATATTTGCATTGGAAGCAATACTTGAAGAATATTTTCTTACAAATATCCTCCCTCAAATAGAGATACTCTTGATAGTGATGGGGAATATTTTTACTTACTAATGTCTTCCTTGCTAAATCATCTTTTGATATAGCCATTAGTAGTTCATCCCTTTGGTATTCATTTACCATTTCTTCACAAAATTAACCATATTCATCTTGTGGACAACCTCCATATATGTATATGATTTCTTCTTCCTCATATGGCTCACTACAAAAAATTACCCCTTTAGGAGTGGTCCTATACCTCCCCTACAAGTGACTTTTGGGGGTGGTTTTGTATTTAGCGACAGTCTCAGAAAGATCTCCCTTAAAGGAACCAAAGCTAAAATTCTAATATTTTGGGAGATTTTTTTAAGAGACCTAAACCACCATGTAGAAACCTATGGGGGTGGTTTACCCCCCCCTCTCTAAAAATCCATTTGACAAATATTTGAGGGAAGTTCCAAACCCCCTAGTAGAAACCTATGGGGGTTATTTATAACCCCCCATAAAAATCCCTCTTATAAACCTTTGGGGGCAGTTCTAAACCCCCCCGTAGACACTAACCATGGTGGTTATAAACCCTCCCCCCTTAGATACCAATNAATTACCTCTGATAAACCTTTAGGGGCATTTTAAAACTTCTTGTAGATAGATACAGGGGTGGTGCAAATCCCCCCCCCCCTCCCCCTTTAGAGACCCATGAGGGTAATTTAGAACCCCCCCCTAAAACGTCCTTTGAACCACCCTCATATAGACTAATGGGCAGTTGTGAAGCTCCCTCATAGACTCCTATGGAGGCATATGAACATGTAATATCCATATCGATATATTCTTTAGGATTAATCAAGTGAATAATCAACCAATATAAATTAACTCCATTTGGAAAGAATAAATAATATTGAATATAAATTGATGGGATATATTTACATTACAATTTTATAGACCATTTAAATATGGTATTATGTGAATTTTCAATGGAAGGGTGAATGCCTATCTTTTCGATTAATTTCATATCAAAATTATTTAATATTTGTTTAATTACTTTTCTTTTATTATTTCAATATTTTTTATGGATATATTTATATTTTATTTTATTTTTTACATTTCCTTCATCATTGAGTTTCTTTGTACAAAAATCTTATCTTATAAAACCTCTTTATAATTTTAATATAGTAAGTAAAACCATTGTTAGAAAATAAAATTTTGGATCAATACAAATAAACAAGATGCAAACATAAAAACACACTAACACATTACAATAAAGACAACAATATAACATGGTTCACCTAAGATGGGATACATCAACACATAATTTTCCAAACCTTTCATTATTATACCATCCAACAAAATAAACGAATACAACCTTCAGAAAACCCATTGCACTTCCTCTTCACTCTCTCATGGTCTCTCTCACACAATCAAAGAGATCATTTTATAATGCTATAATACAATACACAATTGTATTAAAATTCCTTCCTTTTATAAAGGAATGCTATGGGAAAATACCACCATATGAACAAAACCATGGGATCGTAAATCACTTATTATTGACCAGTCCATGACTCTGAAAATACAAAATTTTACAAGGAATGTTTTTCCTAAAATTTTGTTTTGGAGGAACTGCCACTGAACACCCTCTTGGGGGGTCTCCCAAATTAGTCACCACTCCCCTAGAACCCCCATGGTGACTATAGAGGTTTGGGGGGGTAATCCCACCCATCATGGTACTTGGATCCAAACACGACTAAAACATGATCTTTGAATTAGGAATATTAGGTTCCACAACCATTAATATCCCAATTGGAGAGTAATCACAAGAACTCCACCGCTACTGCACTTCTTGGACTATGCTTTAAGCCATTGACTTGGAAAATTTCTCATATTCATTGCCATGCTTGAAGGAAAAATAAAATCGATAAAGAACTCAGTTTCTCTCTAGTTACTACCTTTTTCAACATGTCTGCGGGATTCTTCCTAGTGTGTATCTTTTCCAACTTCAATGGTTCATCTTTCAGAACATATCATATGAAATTGTACTTAGTTGTATATGTTTATTATTTGAATGGAAATATGATTTATTTTCAAGATGTATGGAAATTTGTATATCACTATATGACCTAATATTCTCCTTCTTCTCTGTAGTGTACCTTTTTATAGAAACTAGTCACACTATCCGAAATATTTCAAAGAGGCTTCAAAACTTTGACATCGAAAGCATTCTTTCTCAACACCCTCATTGACAATGGATTTAACACTGACTCCATGGTTATGAGACAACTGTGGAATCTCATGGGAAGTGATATTAGGTTCTGATAGGATTGAAAAAATTATATATGTGGCTTCTTAACATGGCTTGGCTTAGGAATTTTCACAAATAGTTCACATACCTCCTCCTTCAATACTTGGTCTAATTTCAAAACTAGGAAAAGTAGTAAACTAGTGTTTTTTGGTTTGGTTCCAAATACCACTGAAACTTTCCATATTTATTATGGAATTAACCTATGTATTTTAAATCATTATAAAATACCTCATAAACTCAATGGTTGAATAACAAAACTCATTTTGAGATGATATTCAAATTTGCACAATTTTGGCCAATTTCTAGCTTTACACTAGTGAAACCCAAGTTGACCCAAATGCACCCAAATGAATTAAAATTATGTATGGAATATATTGATGGGTATTAGGAAATCATAATTCATATTATGAATTCTCATACACTTTCCAAATTATTCTGCAACTTTCTTTTGACCATAGGGAAAGATGGACAAAAACACTAGGAAATCGATGTTAAAAACCCCAAGGGTAGATGCCACATTTGACTCTCCAAATGTAGCATGACCCTACCAAATTTCAGAAAATGTTATTTAAATGAATATAATACATAAATGGATGTAATTATTCATGTTTATTAATCTTTTCAAACTAATTATGATGCACAACATTTGTATGGTAACTTTCAAGGAAATTGCTTTTGGGGAAATTGCATTACTAGTTTAAGTCTGGCACGTGAACAATAGAATAAATGGTTCATATAGTAACATGAAATATGATGGAAATATATAGAATAAAAATTAACTTCACCAAAATAATTAAACTTGGAGCAAATTACTCATACAAATATGATACAAAACTCTTTCAAACTTGAAGCCAAATTCATGAAAACTAGTTATTCAAGAGAATGGGAAAGCAAGCCTTTCACACATGGATTTCCCATATTTCGAATTATATATAATATGAAAATAAGAGTACATATCCATAAATAATATACCAAATATTTTTCATCAAATATATTCATCAATATGTAAGCACCACTCCAATAAGTGTGTCATAGAATGAGAGTATGGGGGAATGGAGAAGAAGGAATGAGAGAATAGGAATATAGATGAGAACTCGAACTGTATGGAATTCATACTTAAAATAAAATATCTTAATTCATCTCCAATTATAGGTATTAATTTCCTCTCCATAAACCAACTTGGAATGGAATCCAACTCACTTGAAATTGGTTCACAAGCAGGGAGAGTGAACACTCACCGTGCAATGGACAAGCAAAATATCTCCAAAATGCCAAAGGAAAATTAAAAAATAATAAAAATAAATAAATTATCCTTCCTAATGAAATCCTTTTATTAACTTCATGATGCCTCCTAAGGTCTAATTTTTATCCATGGGATTCCTCTAACTCATCTTAGTGGTTTAGTAAATCCTATGACACTTGTCTTCTTCTTCATGCTCCAATTCTTTACCCAAATCAAATGGATGCCTCTGAATCCAAAATTCTCCCTCTTGGTGGCTATTTTTATCCATTTCATTTAATATTTTTCATAGGTCTGAAATCATGTCTAAGTTTTCATATTTTCCAAAGAATATTTTATCATTAGTTATCAAAGAGTGCATGGAATTTCCTTCCAAGTGGCACACATTGTCTTCTTAGTATCTTCCTTTTCCATGGAAGTTACTCTCATTTTTTAATTTGAATTTCTTGGCCCATTATAGTCTATGTGACACCACATCACCCTCCAATAAATTTACATTCCTCATGGGTTCGAATTTGGATGAAGGTCATGCCAAATGTGTGGGGGAATCTAGTCCCCCAAAGACTCCACAAGCTTCCAAGTGCCTTAATGAACCAATTACACCTTATTTTCTGAGCATTTATTATTTATGTGACCCATTTTAATGTGAATATGGTATACTAAATTTGTTTTGGATCCTATATCTCCCTTATTACAACATTTATGTTTCCATCCCCATCTAGGGAACTAGTACGTTGGTGAAACATTATTTGCAAGTAATCTTATTTTGATAGAGACATGAAAGCCCTCCACACCCAATATTTCTTGTCCTAAATAAATTACAAGTTTGTATGCTTCAAAATTTGTTCATATTCCCAAGTGGCATCCTCTCTTGATACTCATTGCCTTGCACCAAGTTCTCTCTTATGGTTCTGCTCATTAAGTTTGTTTAGCTACAATTTGAGTAGTGAAACTCATGTACTGCAATTTTATGTTTCCAAAATTAAAGAGATATGTATTTTTCATATTGATATGTCTTGTGATATCACCAATAAACACCAAAATATTAATTAATTCCATAAAAAAAAATTGCACAAAAATTCTTTACCTCCATAATTTGGAAACCTTTTCTGAACTTTCAACCCCTTTTTTTGCTCCTGTATAATTCTATGAAGTTTTACCGAGTTTCCAAATTTTGAGTCCTTTAATATATTAAGAAAATTTCAGAGAGGAACCCCCATGCTTGCTGCTGCACTACTCTAATTACAATCACCTTCACAAGTGGTGACTCAATATACCATACTGCTTGCTGCCCCCAAAATTGAAACCAAGCAATACCATGATCCAATTTCTTGTATTCCACCCTTATAAACATCATGAGTACAAAATATATATAATTAAATTACATAAAAAAGTCATATAAATGCACATAAAGAAGGTACCTCATCAAAGAATCGTGAAAGTGCATGTACATCCAAGTTAGTATATCATCATGTGGCCCATACACACAAGCATCATGTATTATATCAAATCTTATCCAATGACATAGGTGAGGATCCCATGTACTATAATGATGCTAAAAAATAGTGTAATATGCATCAAAATAATCACCCATGTGTTATTTCATCAAAGAAGTGAATAAATAACCTCCACCAAAATATAAGCCAAATAAGGAGCCAAGAAAATAGGAAGACCTCAAATGGATAAAAGAAGTCTCATCAATACACCCATGAACATGTATATCATCAATAAATAACAAAGGATTTTGTTTCCAATAATAATTCTCTTCAATCATATACCTCTTCACCCAAGTTTTCGATGAAGTTCCTCCAACATCAAATGGACTAAGCAAGGAGCAATGAAAATCATGATTCTTCAAGGGACTCAAGTGGACATCATAGATGCACCCATGTAAATGTGTATCATTATAATGTAACAATGGATGATTATGAAAATGCAAAGAATATAGTTCTCTAATCATGTCATCATCGAAATGAGAGATAGAAGTTGCATACTCCTCATGCGGCACCATAAAAAAGAAACCTTTCACACATACTTCATTAGGATGAATGCTACAAAAAATAGAAGTGTAGGATGTAGGATAAAGAACCAAATCACCAAAAATTTCATAAAATGCAATTTTTTCATCACGTGAAGGATCCATAGGGGTAGGATTATGCATATCCCTCAAAAGTGTGAATCCTTCCTTGTATGTTGGTTCCAAGGTAGTGGAATCATGCACTTCTTCCAAAAGTGTGTAACCATTATAAAGAGGCATCTCAAGATCCTCTTCCACCACAAAAAGTGATTGTCTCTCATCAATATCATATTCAAACACATCAAGAAACTATAATTTTCTATGCTTTTTATGATCCATCATGTTATGAGAATCCTCCAAGCAATATCCCATATCATAATCTGAAGCATAGGAGGAAGAACAAGTATCTTGCAACCTCTCAAGAAGTTGCTCATTTTCAATTTTCAACTTACAAATATCCTCATTATTATTTAAGTATGCTTCATGTAATCATTCATTAAGCTCACTCAAATTGTTTCTATAAAAAATAAAATACATGAAGAGATTTTCCAACAAGATTTGACACCAATGAAGAGAATTTCCAACAATAATTTGACACCAATTCTTTAGTGTCATGGAGTATGCTAGGGGAGTCATGGATATTCCTTTCACTCATCTTCAAATATACTTCTATGAACCATAGTTCATGGGAGCGACCCTCCTCTTCTTATTTATCCTTTATTTGATAAAATTAATGAATCACGAGTGGTGATGGGGAAGTTGATCTTTGTTCTTCATTATCTTCCACAAGGTATTCATATTCATGCTTATGAGAAATTTTTCATGTGGAAACATTCTCAAATATTATATTTATGTAACCAACATAGAGTTGTGAGCACCCATCAGTAGGTACTCCTACACGGTTCAAGTATTCCTTAGTAGATGTTATTTGATTTGCATAATCCCCATTAGAAAGGATTTTGTTCCTTCCTTCACTTCCCTCTTCATGTTATTCTCTGCAATCACCTTGATGTGATTTATTCTCCACCTCATGATTTGTTAATTTTTCAACATTAAGTTAGCATTATGTTAGGATCTTTACTCAGAGAACAACAAGTACAACAATCAAACACAAGAGACAATGAACAAAATGTTTTTCATCGGGGAAACCATAAATGGAGAAAACCCCACAACTTCCTCAGAGATAGAATCAGCACAAGATGTAAAACCCTAAAATAGTAAGATGCACTCCTGACAGCAGTAATCTTCTTCTTGTCTAACCCCAGTGTCTTCTCCTTCCTCAACTATGCACTACACTTGAGTGTGCGAGTGATGTGTGCTAAATAGAGACCCCAACTTTCTATTTATACTAATCCTGACATGAATAAAACCCTACTAGGGCCGACCTCTACTAGGACAGTCTAATAACCCTAGTGCCCTGGAACTGCGGGGAATTTAACCCTTACACAATTGGAGGGTTACCCACTATGATATGTCATGACTTGTTTACATTATTGATTCTCCCGATCGAAACATCGGGGAATGACAACATGACTCAATTACATAATAGATACATCCCAGAATAAACATCGGGTTACAATACATAAGATACATAGATGAAAGCATTCTGAAGTTACAAATACATCAACACTCCCTCTTAACTAGGAAGGTATTCTTTCGACACAATTTTCAGCATTGGTCTTATTCTCTGTATCAACTGGATCATCTTGTCATCTACATCTCGAGTCTTTCGAGTCTTCAAGTCATCTTCGTCTTCAAGTCATCTTCTAATCTAGATCATCTCTCGATCTGGATCATCATGGGACATCATCACTGGATCTGGATCATCTCTCAATATGGATCAACATCACTGGATCTGGATCATCACTCAATCTGGATCATCGTCACTGGACTAGATCTAGATCATCACTCGATCTGGATCTAGATTTGGATCATCACTCAATCTGGATCATCACTACTAGATCTGGATCATCACTCGATTTGGATCTCTTGGAGTCATCATAACTGGATCTGGATCATAGCTCGATCTGGATCTCATCTGGTCATCATCATGTGTGCTATCTCGTCATAGGAAGTTCTACAGAGCTAGCCTTCTTTCATGTTGGTTGTAGTCCTAACCATCAGGTAGGTCTTTGCCCAGCACTTACATCTGACCTACTCGTCAAAAAGGCACGCCCAACACTTACATCTGACCTACTCATCAGAAAGGCACACCCAACACTCACATATGATCATGTAGTAAACTACAATCACATCAAAAAGGCCCCGCACTCACATCTATCATGGAAGGAACTGAATCCTCTCACCATGATAGAATGTCCTGCCCTTACATCTGACATGGAAGGAACTGAATCCTCTCACCATGAAAGAATGGCCCACACTTACATCTGACATGGAAGGAACTGAATCCTCTCACTATGACAAAATGGCCCGCACTTACATCTGCCATGGAAGGAATTGAATCCTCTCACCATGACAGAATGGCCCACACTTACATCTTCCATGGAAGGAATTGAATCCTCTCACCATGACAGAATGGCCCACACTTACATCTGCCATGGAAGGAACTGAATCCTCTCACCATGACATAATGGCATGCACTCACATCTGACCTGGAAGGAACCAAATCCTCCACCCTCATAAAAAAGGCCCCCAGTCCCATACTGAGCTACCTGGTAACGGACCAGGTGCCTCCACTCTCCTGAAGAGTGGCAGTTGCCCTTACATCTATCCTACTCGACAGAATGGCCAACACTTATATCTGACATGGAAGGAACTGAATCCTCTCACCATGACAGAATGGCTCAGCCCCTACATCTGACCTGCTCATGAGAATGTCTTTGGGACTCATCACTTTCCCTTGGAGGAAACCTCGATCTGAAGAACACCAATATTCTCCCTGAAGTACTCAAACTTCACTCTGGCCAATGGCTTCCTCAACACATCATCTATCTATTCCTCCATTGCAACAAAATGGAACTTCACTGTTCCCCTCTGCACCATATCCCTGATATAGTGATACTTGATCTCAATGTGCTTCGACTTGTCATGGAACACTGGATTCTTTGACAACTTCATGCAACTATGGTTGTCACAATGTATACAAGTAGCATCCATCTGGAGATCAAACAAATTAGACAGTAGCTTCTGCAGCCATACTACCTCACAACTAGCTGAACAAGCTGTGACATACTATACTTCAGCTGTACTCAGTGCCACATAGGATTGCTTCATGCTAAACCAAGAGATCACACCTAATCCCATACTAGAGAAACACCTTGAAGTGCTCTTCCTATTGATGGCACTGCCTACCCAATATGAATCAACATAACCCTCCAGGTTAATCTTTTGATTCACATCGTACTTGAGCCCATAATCAACTGTACCCCTCAGGTACCTCAGAATATGCTTTGCAGCAATCAAGTGAACATTTCTCGGATCTATCAAGAACTGACTCAAGGTGTTCACAACAAAGCAAATGTCTGGTCTCATGTTCTTCAGGTACATCAATGACCCAATCATTTGATGATACATCATATCATCAATCGACTCTAATGAAGCATCAATCAATAGCTTCAGGTTCGATGCCATAGGTGTTGCCATAGTCTTGTAGTCCATCATCCCAAAACTCTTCAAGATCTCTATTGCATACTTCCCTTGTCCAAGGAAGATTCCATCTGTACTCTGCCACACCTCCATACCTAGAAAGTAATGCATCATACCCAAGTCCTTCATATTGAACTCAAGAACAAGATTTCTCTTCGTATCAGTAATCAACCCATCCATTTGTCACGAATAGATCATCTACATATAGTAGAAGCATCACTGGGTTGCCATATTCAACCTTGTAGTAAAGGTTGGAATCTGCTTTACTCTTGGTAAAGCCCAAACTGGATAGAAAGCTATCAATTCTGCCATACCATGTCCTAGGTGCCTGTTTCAAACAGTACAAGGCTTTCTTCAATATGCATACATGAGACTCTCTGTCATGTGTCTCAAAACTGAGTGGTTGTTCTACATAGACTTCCTCTTCCACAACACCATTCAAGAAAGCAGTCTTGAAATCCATCTGGTGTATATTCCATTTCATCACTGCAGCCAAAGAAAGTACTGATCTGATGGAAGTGTATCTGGCTACATGTGCAAAGGTTTCTTCATATTCTATTCCCTCTTTCTGAGAGAAACCTCAGGCTACAAATCTTGCCTTATATTTTTCAATGCTACCGTCTGCAGCATGTTTGATCTTGTAGATCCATTTGGAAGTTACAATTGACTTCCCTTCTGGTCTTGGGAAAACATCCCAAACATCATTCTTCATGATCGATTGGTACTCTTTGATCATAGCATCCTTCCATTCTTTCCATTCTACCACTTATTCATAACTGGAAGGTTCTTTATCAATGAAATCACATAATGAAGTTACATACCCGGAATAAGATCTGGTCCTCTTTATTTCTCTGTGATTCTCTTCTAGAGCCTGATATCTTTCCGTACCTTGGATAAGTTCTCATACCCAAGCAGGTTTCCTCTTATGATGATTCTTCTCTAGAGGTGGATCTACAGGTCTTTGTGGTTCTTCAAATTCTTGATCTTCTTCTCGAGTTTCTTCATTCATGGTTGTATCATGAATTTTGGGTGCTTCTACTTCTTCAGGTTCTTCAGCAGGTCACTTTCTGGATTTGTTGTAAGCTGTGTCTTCATCAAATGTCACATCCCTGCTGATTTCAATCTTCTTGTATCCTGGGAAATAGATTCTGTAAGCCTTTGAGCTTTCAGAGTATCCCACGAATATACCCTTCTTTCCTGAAGGATCTAATTTTTTCCTTTCATCCTTTGGGATGTGTATGTACACAGGACAACCAAATATTCTGAGATGGCTGACTTCTGGTTTCTTGCTGGAGAAGACTTCTTTAGGAGTGTTGTTCTCGAGTACTCTATGTGGAGTACGGTTCTGTACATACACTGTTGTTCTCGCAGCTTCCTCCCAAAGATGCATAGGAAGGTCTTGATCATGAAGCATTACTTTTGCAGCTTCCATTATAGTTCTGTTCTTCCATTCTGCAATCCCATTCTGTTGTGGATTATAAGGAGTGAAAAACTCCCTCTTAATCCCTGCTTCTTTGCATAGCTCTTTGAATTCATTTGAAGTGAAATCCCTGCCATTATCTGATCGAATGATCTTGATCTTCTTTTCAGTATGGTTTTTGATCAAGAATTTGAATTCCTTGAACTTACTAAATACTTCATCTTTTTTCTTCATGAATTAAACCCATGTCTTCCTAGAAAAGTCATCAATAAAAGAAACATAATATGCATACCCGTTTAGAGAGTTTGGTTACATAGGACCGCATACATTAGAGTGGATGATTTCCAAGATTCCTTTTGCTTTGCTTTCACTGCTTGGAAATCTCTTCTTTTTATTCTTTCCTTTTGCACATCCTTTGCAAACTGTTCACCCTAGCTTGTGCTGATGAGCACCTACTAAGGAATCTGGAATCCTTAGTAGCAGTTCAATGATGTATATGAATTAAACAAAGATAAACTGAAACAAAGACTAATCTAAATACGTTCTTGAAGCTAAAGCGGTAAAAAGTAAATAACATGAAACAGAAACAGTAAAGAAATGAATGATGATTTTTATTGATATTACCTCCAATGAGGAGGTTGATGGAGTCCGTTGCGCTGGTCCGATGTCGGTGGCTTCGAGCTCCAAGCTGCTTCTTTTCCTTCTCCGGTGGTGGAAATGGGCTAGAAAGAGTTCTCAATGGTGAAATTAGCTTGATGGTAAGCTAGGGTTTCGAGAATAATTTCGGCAGAGGCAGGATGCTTATGATAATGGATGTGAAATGAGGGGTCTCCACCACTTATTTATAGTTTTTTAGTGGTGGAGTGTTGGCCCATGGTTTTGGAAACCATATGGTTTAGGGCAGCTTGTTTAGGGTTTTTTCCTCCTTTTCCTCATTATTTTATATTTTTTCTTCCCTTTTGGGGATTTTGCTATTTTAGAGGAATTTTGGACATTTTTGGAGGAAAAAGGGGTTTTTTGGCCTTTTGGAGGCATTTTAGGCCTTTTGGAGGCTTTTTAGATGGTTTTATGGCCTTTTAGAGGCATTTTAGGCCTTTTGGAGGCTTTTTAGTTGGATTTTCAGGGAAATATGGTAGGCAAATGGACAAATGAGCCATGTAGTGGGTTAGATGAGGTAGTTAACCATTTTTGGGTGTTAACAGATTACCCCCTGATGTGCGAGGGCAGGAGCTCATCGTATGGCCGATGGACATCATGAGTCATATTTGGTTTGTGTTGGGGTGTGGAGAAGAGAAGGAAGCAACTGAAGTCCGGGACACCGATCTCGAACCACCTGCAAGGACTGAAAAGTACATAACCTCAATAATGGATGAGGGATCATCTGATAATATGGACGAGGCAGGCATGCCCATGCTCGTATCAGAATATAATATAACAATATAAATGGTCCTCAAATACTGGATGAGGAAAAAATCTCAATATATGGACGAGGCGGGAATTCCCATGCTCGTATCAAGATACATAAAAATAACTGTGTGAGGCCCAAAATGAAGGACCTGTAGTAGATAAGCACTGTGCATATCATGAGGGTCCGGAAGGGACACAAATCTGGATCATACTGCTGAGCTGATCATGTCTGAGCTAACAAACTGATACACTGGAATGGCAGCAGTGCTACTGAATGTGGTTCTGAAGGAACTGATGCGCTGCGGGATCAGAGTGAGAAGGGTCACACTCGTAATGGTACACTGATCTGGAACTGAACTGGGTACTCAAAGAAGCATAGAACTGAATGGCTTCCGAATACAATCGCCAACGCAGCCCGGACATCCACGGGAACATATAACTGGGTGTTCCGAAGTGACTTACCAATGTGCTAGAGTCGGGGGAAATCCGGGGTCTTCGACACAGAATGGAAAGGGTATATATCCTGGGCGATTCTCAATGATGCGAATAAGGTGCTGAAGTCGAACATGTGAGAAACAACCATTCGGAGAGGCAATAATGATTCCTCCCAAAATGGTCCGTAGGCACTCACCACAGATGGTGATGGGTCCAAGGCGCAGGAGCCTCTAGGTCTATCCTCTGGAATAGAGGAGTTGTCGTCGACAGAGGGAGACCTGCAACTATCAAGGCAATGATGTTTCCTTGACAGGAGCACGAGGTGCAAAACCGAACTGTGATAGTACTGATGGTAAGAGTGATAAACTGGTGGGACTAACTGGGCAGGTAGAGTTGGTGGACTCAAACTTCCTTTGTTCAGAGTATGATGGCGGGGATGATCGGGCAGCACATGAAACTGATTGGTGGTAAAGGGATCATAGCTGTAAGGGATCTGGGCAGTTCACTGGGCTGAGGGAGACTCAAGCTGTGGTAACATGGTAGGAGACTGCAGAATACTCTGAACAAAGGAGACCTGATTGGAGGTGCTGCCGAGAGGATTGATCATAGTGCCAAGAGGTGGGGGGGACTTCTTCATGGGTTATGGAACGAGAAGAAGTGTGGATATATAAAATGCTACTGTCATGTGGATTTTTCGAGCCCATGACAGTACCTGCTCGTGGTTGCTTTCATATTTACTGAGTCTGAAAGCAAATAAGAAGGCTCTGTAGTGATGAAATGGTACTGTCATGTGGATTTTGCGAGCCCATGATAGTTCATGCTCATGGTTGCTTTCAATTTTAAGGAGTCTGAAAGCAAATAAGAAGGCTCTGTAGTGATGGAATGGCACTGTCATGTGGATTTTGCGAGCCCATGATAGTTCATGCTCATGGTTGCTTTCAATTTTAAGGAGTCTGAAAGCAAATAAGAAGGCTCTGTAGTGATGGAATGGCACTGTCATGTGGATTTTGCGAGCCCATGATAGTTCATGCTCATGGTTGCTTTCAATTTTAGGGAGTCGGAAAGCAAATAAGAAGACTCTGTATTTGGAATGGTCAGGCAAGGAGGAAGTGTTCAATTAGGGGACATTTATGATGATCAGAACTGATGGTGGGGGGGGAACACTGGTGGATCTCCTTGCAGGGTGGATGGATGGTGGCAAAATAACGAGACCTTTGTAGTATGACAGGAGTGAATGGCTCATGTAAAAAGTGTGGAACGATCAGACTGCGGCCGATGTGGCACGCTAACCAAGGTAGCAAAATGTCAGGACACAATGTTATGATTGTACCTAGGGGAGAGCGAGAAAGTATCTCAAGCATCATCATGAGCTCGGAACGGTGATTCCGGTGATATAAAAGTATTAAAAATGGAGGGCGGCTAAAGTGGCATGCATACCGAGACGACTATGAGTGTCTAAAAAATGGGCAAAAAATGATGTAGTCAAAAAGATGCAACGAGGTGACCATTAGGATGAGCTAGTCGTGCTGGTTCCAACAGTGGAAACGGTTCGGAAAACGGATTCCGGATGGGTTCAGAATGGCCAAAACAAGAACGAAGTCGACTGACTACAAATAGTAAGTGGGCCCCATGTGACACGTCATTTTTACTCTTCGAGATTGATTGGTGATTGAAGTGAACTAGAGCTTACGGGTGATTTCTGGACGATCTGACCGGCGGATTCGAGATTCGGGAGAGCCAGGTATTCTGTTAAACCGACACTTGTTGTGATTTTTTGGGTTGGGGGGTTGGTGGGGCCCAGGAGGCTCTGTTGTACGGTCGATAGGTGTGGACCGCGGGTTCAGCGGTCGAGATCATGGTCTCCGACCGCGGGTTTAACTTAGACAGCCGCGGTCAGAGGTCGCGACTGTCGGGCTTGACAGCTGTGGTCTGGACCGCGACTGTCGGGCTTGATAGCCGCGGTGTGGACCCCGACTGTCGGGCTTGACAGCCGCGGTCTGGACCGCGACTGCTGGGCTTGACAGCCGCGGTGTGGACCGCGACTGTCGGGCTTGACAGCTGCGGTCGGGACCGCGACTGTCGGGCTTGACAGCTGTGGTCTGGACCGCGACTGTCGGGCTTGACAGTCGCGGTCTGGACTGCGACTGTTGGGCTGGACAGCTGCGGTCTGGACCGCGACTGTCGGGCTTGACAGCCGCAGTCTGGACCGCGACTGTTGGGCTGGACAGCCGCGGTCTGGACCGTGGCTATTTTTGGGTTATGGATGGGTGGGGCAGGTCGGTTATTTGGTCATGAGCCTAATGAGACTTCTTTGTTGGATTTGCAGGATGCCACGGGTGATATGGCGGGAGAGGGAGATGTCAGAGGATCTAGTGACTGCCATTCGAGAGGACCGTCGGGTGCGGTCCCTGTTGGCGCTCTTCGGACTACTAAAGTTCGCGGAGATTCCGATGATACGGTCAGCAGGTTTACTGCTGAACCGCTTGATTGATTTCTGGGAGCCCGAGACACAGGCGTTTCGGGTACAGGGAGAGAGGGTGGACCTCACCCTGGTTGATGTTTATTTCATGACGGGGTTACCCTGCCTGGGGCAGGTAACGGACACATAGCCGCGGGTCTCTGCGGATCTCGACATAGATGACTTGGCAGCGCGCTTTTGCAGGGTAGACGCGAGGGTGCATAGGAATGCACTCCGGATTCAGGATTTACGGGAGTCAGCTGTACAGGCGATGGCAGCTTGTGTCATACGGATTTTGGGATCTCAGGCACCTGAGAAGGTGTCGGGGGGTCAGATGCAGATTGTAGAGCGAGTGCTGGCGGGGACGTACTATGCGTGGGGCCAGAAGTTCCTGACCTGCGTGCAGCGACAGCTGACCGCAGCGAAGGAAGCTGGCAAGGGATTCTGTTTTGGGTCGTTCCTAGTGGCATTCTTCATGGAGAGGGTCCCTACCTTGCGGCCGCGGGTGCCAGTCAGAGAGGGAGGCCTGAGGGAGCCTCGGATGATCAGGTGGGGAGAGATGATGCGTCGCCGGGGCGGCAGGGACGTGGGGCGGTATTTCACTCAGGAGCTGTATATGCAGTGACTTCAGTTACCTCTGGCGTTGGAGGACTATCCCTACAGAGGCATGGACTACACAGGGGATCCAGATGCGCCACGGCCACCTGGACAGGCATGGGGTCCAGACGGTATGTATGTTTTTAATTGGTTTGTCTAGTTTTTTATGTTATATATGATATAGATGGTGACTGACAACTAGGTGTTTGCAGATGTGGGTCCGAGGCCGCCGCGAGATCATGTTCCCCGTAGAGGGGTTGTGGCGGTTCCGGCTTTGCTCGGGCGAGGTCCTGTGGATCGACGAGACGCGGATGGGGTGCTAGAGTCTGTACGGGTGCTGTTGGAGCGGCTGTTGACGGGAGTGAGCGATGTGTGGTGGGAGGATCTTCCTCGACATATGATTCGGGATTGTAGGCAGGCGCCTCGGGATTTCACAGGGATAGCGTTCCGGGTGGCTCTCTTGGCGGAGAGGGCACGAGCACGGGTACCGAGGCCCAGGCGAGCTGAGGACTCATCGGAGGAGGAGAAGGAGGAGGAGTCAGAGGCTACTGACATGGAGAGTGATCCGGGGTATGATTCCCACTAGGGAGAGCAAGGGGCTCTCCCTGATTTTTTGTAGCTGTGGCTTGTATTTTATGAGTTTTGAGGGATGTACAAGCATATTTTTTGTATAGCTGAGTACTGGGGTACTCAGAACATGTATAGTTCTGAACATGTATTTTTTGACTTGTATATATATATATATATATGCACGTGGATGCACATTTTTGTGGTGATATTGTCTCATTTGTACGCACGTGGATGCGCTTTATGATGTGTTCTATGTTGATGCTGCACATGGATGCAAGTAGTCTAGGCTGTTGGGCACGTGGATACCCCCTTTTTTGATATGATATGATGTATGTATGACTAGGCACATGGATGCCCCTATGGATGCAAATGTCATTTTTATGGTTTATGTTTTATGTATGCAAATGTTGATGCAATGCAGTCTTTTTGGTTTTTTGTATATTTGGATGATATGTTATGGGGTAATGATGCATGATGGAGGTGTTACATAGTGTGATTGATATGCCAGTCTAGGACATTGTTCGCCATTTGATCTGCGACACTATTGTAAGCTCTTGGGACATGTGTGAATGTGATGGAGTCAAACTGTTGGCTAAGGTGTTTTGTATGCAGGAATTTTCGAAATAGGCAGGGATCACGCACCTGGTAGCAGTTGTTGAGCTGGGAGACAAGTAGCTGGGAGTCCAAGAACACATGAAGGTGACGTATGCCCATCTGGAGGGCAGCAGTTAGGAGACCGGTCACAGCATCATACTCCGCCTGGTTATTGGTAGCAGCGCCGATACATATTCCGTCAAGGTGGATGTGTTCATTGTAAGGGGAGTATAAGACCCATGCTACAGAAGCTACATTGGGAGACCAGCGGCTGGCACCATCAGCGAAGCCGATGTAACAAGGGGGAAGAGGATCCATCTGTGGGCATGCAAAAATAAATGTGAGATTGTGGTCAAAAATGGTGAAAAACAAAAAGAGAGCAAACTGTGCAAATGCGGACCAATGAGGTCGCAGTTTCAGTTATGGGTAGAAACGTTTTAGATACAACCCATTCCGGGGGTTGGAGAAGGGTCGTCCTTCAAATTCTACTAAAATGTATGCCCCCTTGCCGAGGCAAGTTTGCACAATGTAATGGGCCTTGCCACATGGACTCGAATTTTCCTTTACCTTTTTTGTCGTTGGCTTGGTCATAGGCGAGGACGAGGTCCCCTTCGTGGAAACTTCGAGGGTGAACATGTTTGTCATAATGGGCATTGGAGCGTGTTTTGGCAGCTTCGATATTCTGGAGAGTGGCACGACGATCTTCATCGGCTTGTTCGAGGGATAGCAGACGTTTTTCAAGGGGGGAGGTATCCGGGAGAAGCTCAACAGCGATGTGTAAGGAAGGTATCTTACACTCAATGGGGAGGATAGACTCTACACCGTGAACTAAATGAAATGGGGTAAAACCAGTGGCGGTCTTGGTGGATGTACGGTAAGCCCATAAAGCAGGAAATAGCATATGGTGCCAATTGGACTTATGCCGATCAACTGTGCGTTGGAGTATGGTTTTTAGGATTTTGTTAACTGCTTCTACTTGACCGTTCCCTTGGGGGTAATAAGCCGCGGAAAATTGGTGTTCGAACTTGAGGAGGGTGGATAACTCGCGCCACACACAATCTTCAAAATGTGATCCATGGTCAGATACCAATTGTTTAGGGACTCCGAATCTAGTGATGACATGGTTGAAGAAGAAACGGGCAGCAGTGTCAGCCTTACAATTGAAGGTGGGCATGGATTTCGCCCATTTGGTGAAATAATCGACGGCGACAATGATGTACTTATGGCTGTTTGCGGATGTGGGTCTACACTCCATGAAGTCGATGGCCCACTTACAAAAGGGACCAACAGTGACTACTGGGTGTAGCGGAGCAGGTGCCGTCCGAGCTTTGGGGGCGAAAAGTTGGCAGTTATGGCAATGCTTGACCGCATTGATGCAGTCGGTGAAGAGTGTGGGCCAGAAATATCCGGCGCGGACGACCTTTTGGGCAGTGTCCATCCCGGAGAAATGGCCGCCGCAGGCACCGCTATGACAATCATTAAGGACTTGATCAGCTTCCTCATGTGTAAGGCAGCGATGAAGAATTGTGTCGATTCCTCGCCGGTAATGGACATCTCCAATGAGGAGGTAGCGAGAGGCATGGTGACGGATACAATGACATCCGTTCTGAGTGATTGTGGGTTGAAACTTCTGCGTGCGCAGGTATAACAAGATATCGCTGTACCACGGGTCATCAGACGAGATGGTAAATAAGTGATTATCGGGTAACTCTTCGGAGATAGGCGGGGCTGGGATAAAGGAAGGGAGATCCGTCATGAGCTGGGAAAGCGCAAGGGCTTTGGTGCTCTTGGGTGTTCGAAAAGTAAGGTCATATTCTTGGAGGATAATGACCCATTTGGCCACACGACCTTGTAGGAGCCGCCTGTTTAAGAGATAGACCATGGGGTTAGAGTCGGCGACGACTGTGGTATGACTAAGTAAAATGTAGTGTCGCAAATTTTGGACGAAAAAGACCACTGCTAGGGCTAGTCTCTCCTCATGTGGATAACGTAGGGGTGGGCCGGACAAGGTCTGGCTAACGTAGTAAATGACATGTTCTTGTCGTGAGGCGTCTTCTTGGACCAGGACTCCTGACACAGCATGCTCGGATGCCGAGATGTAGAGGATGAAATCTTGAGAGAAATCCGGAGGGGAGATCAAGGGGGCTTGGGTGAGAGATTTCTTGAGGGCATTAAATGCAGCTTCTGCTTGCTCATCCCAGACAAAGGGTACTCGGGTACGGAGTAGGTGCAAGAAACCATGAACGGTTGTGGCGTAATTGGGAAAGTTCAAAAACGCATCCAGGACGCAGAAAAATGGCTGACAGCGGCGGGATGGTCGCAGGTTAGGGCCTGAAATGCGCGGTCAGGCCGCAACTGCGGAAGAAGAAAAAAGAAAAAAAAATGCGGTTTCCGGCGGCCGAAAACGACAGCCGAAAGTACAGTACGGAAAAATAAAATTAAAAAAGACAGCGGAGTCGCCAAAACTGTTGCTAGGGTTTTCACCCTAGCTTGTGCTGATGAGCACCTACTAAGGAATCTGGAATCCTTAGTAGCAGTTCAATGATGTATATGAATTAAACAAAGATAAACTGAAACAAAGACTAATCTAAATACGTTCTTGAAGCTAAAGCAGTAAAAAGTAAATAACATGAAACAGAAACAGTAAAGAAATGAATTATTATTTTTATTGATATTACCTCCAATGAGGAGGTTGATGGAGTCCATTGCGCTGGTCCGATGTCGGTGGCTTCGAGCTCCAAGCTACTTCTTTTCCTTCTCCGGTGGTGGAAATGGGCTAGAAAGAGTTCTCAATGGTGAAAGTAGCTTGATGGTAAGCTAGGGTTTCGAGAATAATTTCGGCAGAGGCAGAATGCTTATGATAATGGATGTGAAATGAGGGGTCTCCACCACTTATTTATAGTTTTTTAGTGGTGGAGTGTTGGCCCATGGTTTTGGAAACCATATGGTTTAGGGTAGCTTGTTTAGGGTTTTTTCCTCCTTTTCCTCATTATTTTATATTTTTTCTTCCCTTTTGGGGATTTTGCTATTTTAGAGGAATTTTGGACATTTTTGGAGGAAAAAGGGGTTTTTGGCCTTTTGGAGGCATTTTAGGCCTTTTGGAGGCTTTTTAGATGGTTTTATGGCCTTTTAGAGGCATTTTAGGCCTTTTGGAGGCTTTTTAGTGGGATTTTCAGGGAAATATGGTAGGCAAATGGACAAATGAGCCATGTAGTGGGGTAGATGAGGTAGTTAACCATTTTTGGGTGTTAACACAGACCCCATCATGTTTTTCTTGGATTTCTGGAAGACCTTCGACAACTTTGCTTGCAATAGGTAGTGCTCTGTAATGCACATGTGCAAGCCTTTTATGCCAAAGTTCACTTGGCTCTACTATGTCATGGACCAAGGCTGGTTCTGGATGTCCCTTCAATTTGTACAATCCTCCTTCTTGTTCTCCAATCACTACCGCATCATTGATAGTCTTTCCTTTTGGCCACATGATGACTTTACCATCTATGAATGCAACCCGCATTCCTTTTGCATCTAATGCTAATATGGAGAGAAGGTTCTTCTTGAGTCCTGGCACAAACAATACTTCTTTCATTGTTAGATATTTTCTAGAGTCTAACTTATATGATTATTCCCCACTTCCTTTTATTGGATATTGGTAGTCATCTACTAGCTTTACCTTGTGAGGTGATTCATGTTCTGACAGTCTCAAAAAGGATTCCTTGAATCCAGTCATATGTTTGGAAGCCCTACTGTCTATAATCCAATAATCACTTCCATGAGTAATGTTACTTGTGAGAGTGGATATCAGAACATATTTATCCTTGCTTGAAGAATCTTCACTTTCATATCTGGATCTCTTCTTGGATGGTTCATCATCCTCTACAGCATGAGCATGATGTCTTCTTCTGTTGCTCTTCTTTGCTATCTTCTGTTTGTTAGGACAATTCCTTCCATAGTGTCCTACTTCATCACAAGTATAGCATATTATCCTAGATACATATCTTCTAGTTTTATCTTTGTGAGAGTTCTTACCTCTGGAGCTATGAGATCTTCTTTTGCTTGACTTGGAGTGTACCGTGAGAGCTTGGTCTTCAATTCCCATCTTCTCTTCTTGAGCTGCTATCCGAGCTTCTTCTTGAGAGCACTCTTCCCATAGTATTTTGAACTTGACTAACTTCTTTCTAGCATAGATTCCTTGGATGAAAGAATCCCATGACCTAGGAAGGCCATTCAATGTAGTCATTACAGTCTCTACATTTTCCACTTCTTCATCAACTACTTCTAGTTGCTCTTTGATATGAGAAACTCTTATGTAGTAAGAATGGATTGTTTCTACATTCTGAATCTTCACATTCTTCAATTGGTTTCTTAGGGTCATCTTCTAGTTTATGTTCTTCCCTTCAAACAATTTGGTTAGGGCATCAAACATAGCTTTAGGTGTCTTGAGAGAGGACACCTGTGGGATAAGGTGATCCTTGATAGAATCAGCAATGATTGTCTTTTCCATAACCATATTATTCTTATGTAAATCCTTTTCCTCATCTCCCTTTGGAACTGGAACCTCCTCATGGATGTAGGAGTATAACTCATTTTCTTCTAGGACCAGGGAAATCCTATACTTCCAGGCTCGGAAGTTATCATCTCCCTCAATATTTTCGTCAAGCTTGGTATGATGAGACATCTTAACTGAGAACCTCAAATGGAAATACAAAATATTTTAGATCTTACCAGGTTCAAGATGTCAGATCTGAAACTTGAGCTGAAATCTTGTAGAGCAGGTTCAGGAGCCAATTAGGGCTTTTCTTTTCTGGAGTTCTGTCCACCCAAATGCCTTGAAATTGGTCCCTAACTTAGATTTTGGGGAGGAGATCAATCCAATCCTGGTCTCACTGAAAAATTCCTCTTCTGTGAAAAGCCCTAATTTTTGACAAGAGTGACAGGTCCAAAACTGAAAAACCTCAGAATTGGATTCTGCTTCGACAGAAAGATGAGCTTTAATGAGGAGAGTTATTCCACCTTACTTTTGCTGAAAATCAGTGGAGGAAGATCCACAAACTAGGAGGCCCTAGTTCCCATAGCTACACAGTGTCTTCTTCTCAGGTTAGCTCTGATACCATGTTAGTTTTTCAACATTAAGCTAGCATTATGTTAGGATCTTTACTGATACAACAACAAGTACAACAATCAAACACAAGAGACAATGAACATAGTGTTTTTCATTGGGGAAACCATAAATGGAGAAAACCACGCAACTTCCTCAGAGATAGAATCAGCACAAGATGTAAAACCCCAAAATAGTAAGATGCACTCCCTACAGCAATAATCTTTTTCTTGTCTAGCCCCAGTGTCTTCTCCTTCCTCAACTATGCGCTACACTTGAGTGCGTGAGTGATGTGTGCTAAATAGAGACCCGACCTCTATATTTATACTAACCTCAACATGACTAAAACCCTACTAGGGTCAACCTCTATTAGGAGAGTCTAATAACCCTAGTTCCTCGGAACTATGAGGACTTTAACCCTTACACAATCAGTGGGTTACCCACTATTACTTGTCATGACTTGTTTACATTATTTATTCTCTTGATCGGAACATCGGGGCATGACAACATGACTCAAATACATAATAGATACATCCCGGAATAAAAATTGGGTTACAATACATAAGATACATAGATGAATACATTCCAAAGTTACAAATACATCAACATGATTCTATTTTTCTTCCTTTGATGGTGTATCTAGGATCTTTTCATATTTTTTAGACCAATTTTTCTTCCACATCTGCACCAATTGGGCCATAGATTTATTTATACATTCCTCATCTATATGGAAGGATATATCTCTACTCTTTTCAAAAGTAGGATGATTGTTCCTTAATGAGTTCACATATGCACTATTGGGAATATATTCAAACACCCACTCAACAAAGTATTCAAAAAGAGTGGTCTTATGTGCCTCCCCCATCACAACAAGATATGCTTGATATTGTTGGGGCAAAGTTTTACATGTTTCTCTCAAGCTCTCTAATTCACTCATAGGAGTGGCTCATGGCGGCTTGAAACATACATATTTATAATACATAGGATCATAACAATAACCCTCATCCCTTATTAAATTATAACAAGTTCTGCAATATGGAAACTCTTCCTCATACCATTCACATTCTTCTTCATATTTCTCATAATCATCTTGATAGGAGTCATCATAATAGTAAGACATGGATGCAAATTTTATTCAATGGATAGTATTAATGAACAGGTGCAAATAACATGCTATGATACCATTGTAGTGTACCTTTTTGGATAAACTAGGCACACTATCCAAAATATCTCAAAGAGGCTTCAAAACATTGGAATTGAAAGCTCAATGGATTTCACACTGACTCCATGGTTATGAGATGCCTAGGAAAGCTCAAGGAAATTGATATTAAGCTCTAATAGAATTTAAAAAATACTATATATGGCTTAGTAACATGGGGTGTCTTAGGATTTTTCACAAACAATTCACATACCTCCTCCTTTAATACATGGTCTAATTCTGAAACTAGGAAAAAGTAGAAAACTAGTCTTTCTTGGTTTGGTTCCAAACACCACTGAACCTTTCCAAATTTTATATGGAAGGAACCTATGGAATTTAAAGCATATTAAAATACCTCATACACTCAATGGTCTAATAATAAAATTCATTTTGACATGATATTCAAATTTGCGCAACTTTGGCCAATTTCTAGCTTTAGACCAATGAAACCCAAGTTGGCCCAAATGCACCCGATTGAATTAAAATTATGTATCAAATATATTGATGGGTATTAGTATATAATAATCCATAATTTTCATTCTAATACAATTTTTAAATTCTTTTGTTACTTTCTTTTGACCGTAGGGAAAAAATGACAAAAACACTTGGAAACCGATGTTAAAACCCCCAAGGGTAGATGACACTTTTGGCTCTCCAAATGTAGTAAGACCCTCTCAAATTTCATAAAATAGTATGCAGATGCATATAATACATAAATATATTTCATTATTCATTTTTATTAATATTTTCAAAATGATTATGAGGTGCAACACCTGTATGGTAACTTTCAAGGAAATTGCTTATGGGAAAATTGCATTACTAGCTTAAGTTTGGTACACGAACAATAGAATAACTGGTTCAGATAATAAAATGACATATAATTTACATATAAAAAATACAAATTAAATTCCCAAACAATATTAAACTCAAATGAAATTCCTCATACAAATATGATACAAAACTCTTTCAAGCATGAATCCAAATTCATGGAAACTAGCTATTCAAGAGCATGGGAAAGCAAGAATTTCATAGATGGATTTATTATATTTAGAATTACATAGAATATGGAAATAAGATTAATGAGACATACATCATATACCCAACCTTTGGAATCAAATATATTCAGCAAGGTGCAAGCACAACTCCAACAAGTGTGCCAACACATGAGAGTATGGAGGAATGGAAAGTATGGGGGAAAGATCATTCTTAAATATAACGTTTCAATATGAAAAAATTATACTACCACTAGAATTAAAATAGTCCTAATTGAATTAATTTTAACAACATGAGAAAAAATTTCATAAAAAATATATACCTTTCTTTTATGCAAACCCCTTTACCACAAGTCTATCCTTATACTGATTCTTGCCTCCTTCTTCTTTCAACTGGTAAACTCATTTATTCTAAAATTTTATTTTAAATGTAGGAAAATCAACCAAATATTAAGTATTTTTTATTACCAATGAGTCCATCATTCATGCCTTTCTCCCACTTCTTTCTAGTTTCCACATGCGTTGCTTCTTCATAACGTTCCATTTTCGGTTCACCAGAATCAATCATCAATAAATAATACATTGAAGGAGAGAATCATTTAGGGGGTCTACTTAAACTGGAATATCTTCTTAAAATTGCAAGAGTTTGAGGTACCTATTGTTTTTCTTCCTTTTGTGGTACCTTGAACTTTATTTTCTTTGATTTCATCAAGCAGTTTATACTCTATGTTTTCCTTTTCCTCTTTATTTCCCTTCAACTTATCTTTGTACATAACATTTGTTGAAATATTGAGAGGGGGATGAATTAGTAATTGTACAATACAAATTTAATCAAAATCAGCTTGTTGATCACCAATCACAGCACATCATTAATATGTATAAAAATAGAAAGATGCACAGTACACAATAATTTTTGACGTGGAAACCCAAGTTATGGGGTTAAAACCACGAAAGCCTTTTAAAAATAGTTTTCTAGAAATAACTGTAAGGAGGAACAAATCCATTATTATATATAATTCAGTTGTCCATGTTCAACTAGAAGGAGGCTACGACCCCTTGATTTATAGGCTACAACCTGAAGGAATTTTCCACTCCGTAGTTTTTCATCTTCAACTGGAAGGAGGCTATGACCTCCTTTCCTTTCCCCATCCTGCCACCCTGTTAAGAGATAGAAACTATTGAGACACAACCGCATTGATCCTATGGAATTGTTAATCAACACTTGTGCTACACTGCACAATATGTACCACACTGCACAACTTGTACCACACTGCACAACATGTATGACACTACTCAACCTGTACCAAACTGCATAACCTATAGACCTGTCACATATCAATCTTTGAATCTGCTGTTAATAACCTCTACACTATGATCACTGCCAAATAATCCCTGTATACCAATAAGTCGTTTTACTTCCACACAATGCTCATTTACATTCTTTTACACCTCGTCATACACAGTCACTGAACAAATAATCCTTCTCTACTTCCACTGAACATAAGTAATGCATCTTCATGTATCATCATCATAGGTATGCATCATCATCATAGGGTACACATTCTCATCATCAAAATATATATTACCATCATCTCATTGTGTAGCACGTATGCATCATCAATATCAATTATACATCATAATGCATAGGAGAGCATCATCACACTATGGTATGCATGTACATCATATTGTATAGGAATGTAACAACTTCATAGAGTGTACATCATTATCACATGCATTATCATCATAAAGTGTATCATATCATAACATAAAGGTATGAAACATCATCATCATAGCCTCCATAATGAATTCAAATATATATACCAATATATAGGCTCACATACTAAGATCAAATATGAACACTATCCATGAGAGACACATGCCATCACAAGAGAAACCCATCAGAATGAACCATACCTTTTCAAAGATAAAAAGATGAAGAAATAGTAGAAAAACCAAAAGAAAATCTAGATCCTGTCCTCACATATCCCTCATAACAATATTTCCAATGAACCAACAATTTTGTAATTCCGATTCCGAATGAGAAAGATATGCCAATTTTAGTGAAGACGCCCAGAACTTTTCTTGTTAGAAAATTTCGCGCTATTCCCCAAATGTGTGAAATTCCTAAGAGAATTGATGATGAAAAAAATGAAATGTTTGATATTCTATTTATATGATTTGTGGAGAAAAAATATTACCTTGAGCTGACATGCAATTCAAATTTACAAATAATTAAATTCTCTTTTGTTTAGTCGGCTCACCCAAAAAGGTGGGGTACCCCAACTTCAAAAATTCATATCTCTTTAACCGTAAGGAGTTAAAAGATGCTACACATATCAATGGAAATGGATTGAAGAGGAATATCTCTGTATAATGGTTTTATGTGAAAATTCTTGGTTTAATACCCTTAAATTATTCAATTTGTACAGTGTTATCTCCCAAAATAATTTATTTTGATAGTATGAAGAATTTAATTCACGCAATGAGGGATATGAAAATCACTAACAGTTTGAAAGCCTCTGTTTTTGATGAAAATTTCACAAATTTGTAGCTTTGGTGGCTTGGACAAGAATTAGAACATCTCAAAAGCCACCGATAGACATATAGACTGCGGCTTCCGCGATCAGATGAAAACTTCAGCGATCGAAAGAACTAAGGACTACGGATCGACGAAGTAAAGCTGAAAGTTTTTGCAGTGTCGGTGGTATAAAGTACTAAAATGCCATCGAAGTCACGTATCAAAAATTGGAAACACTACTTAATAAGGCATAGGAGCTTGAAAACACTACATATTGGAAATATAGTCCACTAAGGAGCCGCAACGATGGGAGACAAAGTGACTATGGGATCCGATCAATCAATAAAAAATCATCGGCGATCAGAAGAATTAAGGACTACAGATCGGTGAGGTAAAGCTAAGCAGCTCCACAATGTTGAGAAGGAAATGGACAAGGGCTCCGATCAATGACAAAAATCATTCTGATAGCGATAAAACTAGTTAATTTCACCTCCGAAACAACGGCGGCATAACAGTTATGCGCATCAACGAATAACAAGACTTTCCATTGGCGGTGTAGAGGACTAATGCCCTGATTCCTTTGACAAATGAATTTCAACAGTGATAAAACTAGTTATTTTCACCTTCGAAATAGTGGCAGCATTTTGGTCTAGGGCCCCGATGTGCTAGAAGATAGAGCTTCCGATCAGCGACTGCGGTGGCAAGGTAGAAAAATATGGTGGATTAAACAAGAAAGGTCACTTCAGTTAAACACCGAGACACTGGCTGTTGGTAGCAATTTCACACTGAACCAGCAATGGTGATTATCAGTGACCACTTCAATTATTAAAAGTTTGCTCAGTGAAATAGATCTTCATAATAGATAGAAAAATAGTTAGCAGGGGTTTGAAGCCCTAATCTGAGAAAACTATCACTTTGAAGTATTTTTTGTGTAAACAGATCAGATTTTCAGGATTTGTCATTTTTGTAGAAGGCTATAAAGCCCATGATTGATTTTGTAATAAAGGTTTGACTTTGGGGATTTGTAAGCCTATTCTATTGTCAAGCATCTCATTTTGTTTATTCTAATTATAAGCTCTTTTTTTTTAGTTGTTCAACCATCATCTTTATCTTTACTGTACAAATGCCTGAATGTGCATTTAGGTGATTTTCAAGTTGATTAATAGCTAATAGTTGTCAACCTATTTGTGAGTTAATGTGATTTTATTTATAAGTACCATCCTTGTCAAGATTTATCCATTTTTATGCATCTGTTTTGTATGTAAGTTTGCCAGCTTGATGAGTTCTCCATCCCTGCACCTTATTGTCAAACTACTGAACAAGTTGTAACTAAAATCCTTGTGATTGAGTGAGCTTCATGCATGTCTTGAGAGTGGGAGGTTATATAGGTCACTTGACTTGATCCATATTGGAAAAGCCTAATTTTTTTTTAAGTTACCAGGCATCCTCGAGCTAGGACCTAGAGGATTTTCCTGGAGTGATAACAAACTGGCGTCGTTGCCGAGGAGAGGATATTGAAGCTCAGCTTCCCTAGGAGATGACATAGATCCATGCTTTGATGATAGACAAATATTGGATATTATTATGGTTGTAATCATCTATCTAGTGGCTCGATTGATATAAGGTGGCTTCAAGAAGACCAAGTAATAGAGAAAACCCAAAGGGGCCACCAACAACACCCATTTCAGATCCAGAGGAAATTTTGAGGAAAGCTAGGGCTTTACTAAGACAGACCAGTAGTGCTGCACAAAAATCTACATCAGGTATTTCAAGAAATATTTCTGCTATTATTTATTCCGTTGAAACTCTTAATTCCCAGGAATTTTTAGATACATCATAAATATCTAGGGGTTGGGCATCTTGAAGCACTGCTACTTGTGCATATCCAATCCTTGGTGAATCCACTAGGATAAGTATACCACCACCTTCTCAGCAAGTAGCTTCATCAGTGCTGACTTCCACAGCCCTGTCCATACCCATTTCCAATATGGATGCCCCTCAATTAACCAAGATGGAAAGGATACTGGTAGCTAGGTATGCGCCCTTAATTCTGCCAAATCCTCTTGCAGCCATGCCTACTGGGGATTATCTCAAGTATATGCCTAAGTTTATAGGGGAAGGGGTTTCACTGTTGAAGAACATCTAGAGGATTTTTACAGCTATGCTGAAAATATTAACATAGAACAAGAAGATGTATGGACTAGGGTGTTTGTGTAAAGCCTATATGGCCAAGCTAGGAAGTGGTTTAAGGAACTACCACCTGGATTAGTGGCAGGCATAGAGGCCCTAGATGACATTTTCCTAAAGAATTGGGGAGAAAGGAGGGACCACCTCTACTATATCACAAAATTCAGCAACCTGAAAAGAGAAAATGGGGAGTCTATCTCCAACTTTACCAAGAGATTCAACAATATGTACATCAAGCTCCCTACCGAAATTAATCCAACTGATACCTCATCTAGGATAACTTATGAAAATTCCTTTGACTCTGACTTCTGATTACTTCTTAGAGAAAGGAGGTTTGTTTACTTATCACTCATGCAGGATGCTACCCTAGAAGTAGAGTCAAACATTCTGGCCTCTCAGAAGTTCAAAGGGAAGATAGACAGGAAAAAGTAGCCAACAGACTATAGTGGGGTTTCGGCATCAGAGAAAAAGATTGACAAAATGACTAAATTGTTAGATAACTTGACTGCTGAAATTTCTAAATTGAAGGACCAAGGACATCTACCGATGAGGGGTAAAGGGCCAAGCGACTTTGCTCCTCGAAACCCAAATTTTGTTCCTTATAGAAGAGGAAACCCCCTAGTTCAGATTCTCAGAAGGGAGAGAAATCAAGGGAAAGATCAGAGGATAAGAGCTCCATTTCAAAATGTTGTATTAGAAGAAGAGCCAAAATTAATTGAAGAAGAAGGAGAAGTTGAAGACAATATCCACTGCATGGAGGATGAGGTGGACTATTCTTTTCTGACATAAGAAGAATATGAGGAAGCCCTGATTGATGAGCAGATCACTAAAGAGTCTATCTATCAAGCTGATGGTCAGGGAGGTTAGCAACTGAGGTCTAGGTTGGTTGCTCCCCTCAAGAAGAATGTTGTACCTACCAAGAAGCCTACTGTAATAGATAGAAAGGTTGTTGTTTTACCAAAAAAAGTGGTTGTCCCATCTAAAGCATTGCATAAACCAACACCTTCTACTACACCGGATCAAGTCCAACTCAAACCTACAGCTCATGAGGTAAGGTTTCTAGATAGGCTGCATTATTCCTTCAATCTCAAGTCTGAAATTCAAAAATTAAAAATCCCTTTCCCTTTAATTGAGCTAATGAAGAATGATGCATTCAAAACCTCCATTCTGAATTCCCTTTAGCCCAAAGTGCACATTGACACTGACTTTGTGAACCTGCAAGATGAAAATCCTATTGTAACCCTGGGCCCCATGATCAAACACCTAAAGGAATCCTACCCACCATTCTATATATCCTTGAACATCCATGATAAAATCCTCCATAATTGTCTGCTAGATTTAGGAGCCTCTCATAACCTAATGCCAAAGGCTGTGATGGATGAGATTGGCCTCAGCATCACCAAGCCCTACCATGATTTATTCTCCTTTGAATTTAGGAAGGTCAAGTTCTTGGGACTCATCAAAGACCTTGTTGTAAACTTAACGCAACTACCTTCTAAAAGCGTAATGATGGACATTGTAGTGGCCAATATTCCTCCAAAATTCAGCCTCTTGCTGTCTCAGTCATGGAGAAAAAGACTAGGCGGCACCCTTCAGATGGATCTCACATATGCCACCATTCCCATGTTTGGAGGGGATACTAAGAGGCTGTATAGGGAAAATAAGCTAGCATACATTATCAGCAAGGAGAGCCACTCAGTGAATCACCCCATCTACACAATAAACACTGATTTCAGGTCTTTCATTTTGCAAATAGATGATAATTAGCAGACATCAGTTCAGCTCACTGATCCCACTAGTCAGCATCCCGAAGAAGTCACAAAATTGATCTGGACCATGTATTTTGATGGGGCTAGTGCTCAAAGCTCAACAGGCATGGGTGTAGTATTGATCTCCCCATCTAAGGAAAACATTCACCTGTCTTGTAAGCTTGATTTCAAAACCACTAACAATGTAGAAGAATATGAAGCCTTGCTGCTAGGAGTTAAAGCCACCAAGGAGATGGGGATCATGTGCATGAATATTTTTGGAGACACAGACCTCATCATATAGTAGGTCAACAACACTTTTTAGATGAAAAATATTAGATTGAAGGCCTACAGGGACAAGGTATGGAAACTCAAATACTCCTTTATGTTTTTTGAACTATCGTACATTCCTAGGGCTTTGAATCACCTGGATGATTCTCTAGCTGTCTCTGCAAGTTTGTGTGTTCCTCCTTTACCCCCTAAGCTTAGCTATGATGTTCAGGTCAAGTACAGACCCTCTCTACTAGACAATGTAAAATTTTGGAGGGTGTTTGAAAATGATGAGGAGATTAGTAAATTCCTTCAGTTAGTAGATGAATTCTATGACATACACATAGACTAGGAAAACCTTAACATGGAGGAATCCAAATAGATCAAATTAAAAGAGAAAGTGACTGATCACAATATTGTCCAATTTCCCAACAAATACATACCCCGAGGTCCAGTACCATTATAAGAACTGTTTGATCACAATGACATCCCTTTCAAGCTTTCCAAAAGGGAGCTAGATCCTGCTATGCAAGAGAAAAACATAGGAAGCTAAAGCAATCAAAAACTGATAAATCTATCCACTGGGATGACTGCTAGATAGAATTATGAATTTTGCAGCTTGATAAAAGAGTTTGGTGATGTCTTTGCATGGGAGTATAGTGACCTAAAAACATATGACACCAACATCATCCATCACAAGATTCCTTTGCAGAAGGACACCATTCCTTTCAAAAAAAAGCTGAGACCCATCATCCCTCTTCTATTACTAATGATTGAGAAAGAGATCCACAAACTACTCAAAGCCAAAATCACAATCCCCCTTAGGTATTCCAAGTGGATTGCAAATCTAGTACTGGTAAGAAAGAAAAATGGAGAAATCAGGTTGTGTGTGGATTTTAGAAACCTGAACAAGTGTTCCAAAAAAGACAACTATCCATTGCCCAAGATGGAACATCTGTTGTAGAAAGTCTCAGGGCCCAGGGTCATGTCCTTCCTTGATGGATTCTTTGGATACAACCAAATTGTTGTGCACCCAGATGACCAAGAGAATACTACCTTTACCACCCCCTGGTGCACCTTCATGTATGCTAAAATGCCATTTGGGCTAATGAATGTTGGGAATACTTTTCAGAGAGCTATGGACCTAGATTTTGTAGGGCTAAAAGATAAATTTGTGCTGATATATTTGGATGACTTAATAGTTTACTCTCACAACCATCATGACCACTTGCAGCATTTAAGGAAGTTATTTTTGAAGTGCAGAAGGTATGGAATATCATTGAACCCCAATAAGTCCCAGTTTGCACTCAATGAAGGAAAGCTCCTAGGCCACATAGTCTCAGCTGAAGGTGTAAAGATCGATTCGATGAGGGTGGAAGCAATCCAAAAACTGTCAATACCAAGGTCAAAAAAATACATTCAGTCCTTTTTAGGCAAGATAAACTTTGTCAGAAGGTTTATTCCAAATTTCTATGAGTTGGTAAAGCATATAACATTCTTGCGAAAAAAGGATGCAGAAATAAAGTGGACTGACCAAGCAAGAAACTCTTTTTAAGACATTAATAAATCCATCATGGAGGCCCCAACCCTAATTAGTCTTGACTAAACCAAGCGTTTTTACATTTTCTCTTTTGCATCTTATGACACAGTGGTAGTTGTACTATTACAAAAGAATGATGAAGGCCTTGATCATCCAATTTCTTTTTTCAGCAGAACCCTGAGAGATGTTGTGCTGAAGTATGAACCAATTGAGAAGCAGGCTTATGCTCTCATAAAATCTTTGAAGACTTTCAGAATATACATGCTTTATGCAAAGGTCATTGCATATGTCCCTTCAGCTGCTGTGAAGGATGTTTTGACTCATCCTGACATTAATGGGAAGAGAGATAAGTGGATTTCCAAACTCATTGAGTTTGATGTAGAGGTGAAACCCACCAAGCTAGTAAAGGTATTAGGTCTGGCCAAACTCATGGCCAAAGACAACTGTGAACTAATGGGAATAAATTTCACATGTGTCAGATCAGCATAGGTGCAGACTATGGTAGCAGCTGAAATAGAAGTAAATGAAGATCAGAATAATAGTCCATCACTAGCTGAGAACATATCTTCATGTGAGTGGTACTCAGGTATCATTCATTTTTTGCTAAAATTAGAAGTTTCTCTTGATCTCACTCCTAACCAAGCACGAGCTATCAAGTTGAAATTTGTTAAGTTTTGCATAATTGACAAACTGCTATACTAGAGGGATCAGTCTGGAATTTGATTAAGGTGTCTAGATAAAGAGGAAGCAGAGTAGGTCATGCATCGCTTTCATACTAGTACATCTGGAGGCCGCCACTACTGGAAAACCACAACCCACAAGATCTTAAGAGTAGGATACTACTGGTCAGTCCTCTTTTCTGTTGTATGCACTTTTGTAAGGACCTATGACCAATGTCAAATATTTATAGGGAAGCAGTAGCTCAAATCCTTTCCCCTTAGGCTTGTTACAGTGAATGGGCCTTTCCAGCAATGGGGTATAGATTTCATAGGTGAAATAAATCCATCTTCTAGTGGAAAAAATAAATGGATCTTAGTAGCCATTGACTACTTTACCAAATGGATAGAAGTAGTTCCCACCAAAAATGCCACTCATCAAGTCATCATGACATTTTTATATGAGAACATCTTCAGCAGGTTTGGTTGCCCAGTAAGGTTAGTAACTCATAATGCACCAGCTTTTAAGGCTGGGGCATTAGTTAAAATGTGTGAATCAATGGGTATTCAACTGGTGCACTCCACATCCTATTACCCACAAGGCAATGGCCTGGCTGAGTCATCCAACAAAATCTTAGTCAGAATCATCAGGAAACTGCTAGAGACAAATCAGAAAAGCTAGGTTTCAAAGCTTAAGCTTTCTTTATGGGATGATAGGGTAACAAACAAAGATCCATAGGGAATTGTCCATTCAAACTAGTTTATGGCACTGAGGCCATCTTTCCTATCCAGCTTATCCTTCCAGTGGCAAAGTTCTTTCAGGAAGAGGAGGGTGAAAAAAATGATATGGTAAGAAGGATGATGGATTTGGTAGAATTACAGCAAATAAGGGAGCAAGTTGTAGGAAAATCAGAAGCTCATCAACAGAGGATAAAGGGCATGTTTGACAAAAGAGGAAAGGAAACCGACTTCCAGGATGAATATTGGGTCCTCAAGTGGGATGCTGTCAGACAGGACAAGGGGAAACATGGAAAATTTGACTCTTTGTGGATTGGCCCTTTTGTGATAGCCCAGTTACATAAGAATAACACCTTCAAATTGCAGAGTCTTGAAGGTGAAGAGATATTTGATGGCCCAGTAAATGGGCGTTTCTTGAAGCTCTATTTTATTTAAGGCTCTAAGGCCTTATGATTGTAAATTAGTAGATAGTAGGTTGTTTTTCTTTCAGAATAAAATCCATGCCCAATGGAACAATAAAGGATAGTGTTAAGTTACTTAGTTTCTTTTAGGGAAAGGAATTTTGGTCTGGGGTTCAGAATAAACTCCATGCCCAATGGAACAATAAAGGATAGTGTTAAGTTACTTAGTTTCTTTTAGGGAAAGGAATTTTGGTCTGGGGTTCTTGGGGCCTCAATGGGAGGTTCCCATCCCCAAGTAGGAGCCAGATGTTATCTCCCAAAATAATTTATTTTGATAGTATGAAGAATTTAATTCATGCAATGAGGGATATGAATATCACTAACAGTTCGAAAGCCTCTATTTTTTATGAAAATTTCACAAAGTTGTAGCTTGAGTGGCTTGGGCGATGATCAGAACATCTCATTAGCCATCGACAGACATACTGACTGTGGCTTCCATGATCAGATGAAAACTTTGGCGATCTAAATAACTAAGGACTACGGATTGGAAAAGTAAAGCTGAAAGTTTTCGCAGTTTCGATGGTATAAAGCACTAAAATGCTGCTGAAGTCACGTATCAGAAATTGGAACCACAACTTAATAAGGCATTGGAGTTTGAAAACACTAAAAATCAGCAAGATATTCCACTAAGGAGCCGCAACAGTGAGAGACAGATTGACTATGGGTTCTGATCAATCAATAGAAAATCATCAACGACTAGAAGAACTAAGGACTATAGATTGGTGAGGTAAAGCTAAGCAACTCTGCAGTGTCGATAAGGCAACGGACAAGGCCTCTGATCAATGAAAAAAATCATTTCGATAGAGGTAAAACTAATTCATTTCACCTCCGAAATAGTGATGGCATAACATTTATGCACATCAGTGAATAACAAGACTTTCCATCAGCAGCGTAGAGGACTAATGCCCCGATTCCTTTGACAAACAACTTCTGATAGTGATAAAACTAGTTCGTTTCACCTCTAAAACAGCGACAACGTTCTGGTCTAGGGCGTCGATGTGCTAGAAGATAGAGCTTCCGATCAGTGACTGCGGTGGCAAGTTAGAAAAATATGGTGGATTAAACAAGAAAAGTCACGTCAGTTAAACACCGAGACACTGGATGTTGGTGGCAATTTCACACTGAACCAGTAGTGGTGATTATCAGTGACAACTTCAGTTATTAAAAGTTTTCTCAGTGAACTAGATCTTCACAATAGATAGACAAATATTTAGCAAGGGTTTGAAGCCCTAATTTGAGAAAACTATAACTTTCAAGTATTTTTTGTGTAAACAGATTAGATTTTTAGGATCTATCATTTTTGTAGAAGGCTATAAATCCCATGATTGATTTTATAATAAAGGTTTGACTTCAGGGATTTGTGAGCCTATTCTATTTTCAAGCATCTCAACTTTTTTATTCTAATTATAAGCTCTTTTGTTATTAGTTTTTCAACCATCATCTTTATCTTTACTGTACTTATGCCTGAATGTGCATTTAGGTGATTTTCAATTTGATTAATTGCTAATACCTATCATCCTATTGGTGAGTTAATGTGATTTGATTTATAAGTACCATCCTTGTTAGGATGTAGCCATTTATATGCATCTATTTTGTATGTAAGTTTTCTAGCTTGATGAGTTCTCCATCCCTACACCTTATTGTCAAACTACTGAACAAGCTATAACTAAAAGCCTTGTGATTGAGTGAGCTTCATGCATGTCTTGAGAGTGGGATGTTATATAGGTCACCTGACTTGATCCATATCAGAAAACCCTAGAAACATTTTAAGTTACCAGGAATCCTCGAGATACAACCTAGAGGAGTTTCCTAGAGTGATAACATACATGACATCAAGACTCCACACAAAATGGTGCCAAAGACCATGTTAGCTTATGCGTAGTTTCCAAGGTCAAAGGATTTGAAGGACATCATCAAAGGTATGAGAGATTGAATGGCATTCACATACACATACTTAACATCAATAAGGAGGAGGCCTCCACCATATACTTATAATATCAAGGGTACCAAAATGTGGGGGTTCCTAGACTTCTCCTAGGGTACCATGACCTCATTAAAAACACAAATAACCACATAATGGGTCATTTGGACTCTTTGAAATTCTACAATTCTTCAACCCATCAAATACTCTTTATAGGGTACTAGGGAATAGTTTGTGGTACTGGTAAATCCAAAGAAACGACTGGGGAACCATAAGACATCTTCATGGGTACTTAAATAATCTACAGGGTGTACAGGGATTTTGGCAATGTCCCAAGGGATCCAAAGGCTTCAGACTTGGTTTTGGACAAGGTCAAAAGGTCTCCTTTAAAAAATACACTTACTCAACCCTCAAGGGAACCTCAAGGGGCACTAAGACACACCGACACACATATGTTGGGATCAATGACAATTTAGTCAACAATCTCCCCTTTTTTCATTGATGACAAATCCAAAGATCCCCCTTCTAATGAGCTTCCTTTGTCCCCAAATCTCCCCCTTAGATCATGTTTCCTTTACCTTCCTTGTTCATAGTTTTCTCCCTCTTTGGCATAAATGGGAAAGGGTAGTTTTGTCATGGTCTCCCTGTCATATTGTTGTGTTGTTGAAGATCAATTCAATTAGGAGATAGTATGACTCCCAATTTTTCTCTGAGGTACTCAAGATTCTCTCTTGGGAGAGGCTTAGTAAAAATGTTTGCAACCTATTATTTTGTCGTGATATATTTCAACTTGATATTCTTCTATGTGACCTGTTCCCAAAGAAAGTGAAACTTGACTAGAATGTGCTTGGTCTTGGAGTGCATAACTAGATTCTTGGAGATACTTATGGCACTTGTATTGTCACATAGAATTGGAATTGGATCATTACATGTCACATGTATCTCTTGCATGGTTTGTTTCATCCAAAGAATCTAAGTACAACAATATGATGCTGCTATGTATTCTACTTTTGTGGTTGATAAGGACACTGAAGATTTATTTTTGCTTGTCCAAGATACCAGGAAACCACCTAAAAAGAAAGTTGTTCCACTAGTGCTTCTTCTATCGTCAACAAATCCTACACAATCTATGTCCAAATAAGCTATTAATATCATCTCATTCCCTTTTGGATACTAAAGACCAAAATCCATGGTTCCTTTGAGATACCTGAAGATTCTTTTAACTGCTATGATGTGAGTTTCCTTTGGGGCAGCTTGAAATCTTGCAAATTGTCTAATGGCTTGCATCACATCTGGTCTGGAGGCTATTAAATATAGAAAACTACCAGTCATTGATCTATAGATCCTTTTATCAACTTCCTTAGATTCATCATCTTTTCTTAGCTTACAATCAGTGATCATGGGATTACTCACAGGTTTACAGTCTTCCATCTAAAATTTCTTTAACATATCCTTGATGTATTTTGTTTGAGAAATAAAAATTCCTTCTATTCTTTGAGATATCTGGAGTCCCAAGAAGAAGTTCAATTCATCGAGTAATGACATTTCAAACTCTCTTTGCATGTCCTTAGCAAATTTTTGACTCGGTGAATCATCATCACTTCCAAAGATGATATCATCAACATAAACTTCAATGATGAGAATGTTGTCATTGTCTTGTTTGATGTAAAAATTGCTATCTACACTTCCCATTTTAAAGTTTTGTTATAGTAAGTACCTATCCAATCTGGATTACCAAGCTCATTTCTTCTGGATAGTCTTCTTCTAGTTCCTTTTCTGGCATCCTTATCACTAATAATTTGATCTAATGGATGATTCTTCTGGCACCTGTTCTTAGGTATCCGTTGATCCTTCTGATATTATTGTTCCAAAGTTGGCTTATTCTATTCTTCATCTTCTACGAGTTGTTGTTCATCCTCATTTGGTTGTTCTTCCACTTGAATTTTCTTCACTGCTTTTTGATTGGAACCTTCCTCTTCTTCATCGTCTGATTCTTCTAAGTCTTCTCTGGATGATGTTAGTCTTCCTTCATCTATATTCATGTTAATGCTTTCGATCACTTTGTCTAATCTCATATTGTATCAATTGTAATCTTTCCTCTTGGATGAATATCCAACGAATATGCCCTCATCTACTTGAGAGTCAAATTTTCCAATCTTCTTATCTTCTCTTTTAATGTAGCACTTGCTTCGAAAGATTCTGAAGTGTCGTACACTTGCTGCTCTACCGGTCCATAACTCGTAGGGAGTTTTATCATTTTTGTTTCTTAGTAATCCTCTATTTAACATTGGTACTGATGTATGAACTGCATGTCCCCAAAATTTGTCATTCAACTTGGATTCATTCAACATGGTTTGAGCCATTTCCATTAATGATCTATTCTTTCTTTCAGCAACTCTATTTTGCTGAGGTGTTCTGGCGACTAAAAAATTGTCTATTTATTCTATGCTCTTCACAGTACTTGTTGAATTCATCAATTGTGAATTATCCACCATTTTCATATTTGAGGCACTTGATTCGTGACCCTGTTTCATTCTCGACAAGTTCCTTGAACATTTTGAAACATCCAAATGCTTCTGACTTCCTGTTGAGAAGACATACCCATGTCATCCTAGTATAGTCACCAATGAGTAGCATGAAGTATTTTCACCATTCAGTTCTTTGCTTTTGGTTGGTCCACATAAGCCAGTGTGAATGAGCTTCACAGGTTTTGAATAAGAATTCTCTTTTGTCTTAAAATGCACTCTTGTTTGTTTTTGATGTTGACACTATTCACATACAAAGTTAGCACGCCTTGTGAATTTTGGCATATTTCGAATTGCTTGGTTTTTGTATATTTTTACCAAATTGTCAAAATGTATATGCCCCATTCTTCTGTTCCAAAGCTAGCTTTCATCTTCTTTTCCCAAGTGACATTTTTCGGACTCAATCTCATCTAACACGTATATGTTTTTTGGATTCCTAATGGTTGTGGCTACTAGCTTCCTTGATCCTTGATTTCTTATTTTGCATCATTTTGCGTTAAATATGAGTTCATGTACTTGATAGCACATTTGACTGATGCTTAGCAGATTATGTTTCATGTTATCTACAAGCCAGACATTTTCAGCCAAGGATTTTTTACTTCTGAGCTTTATTGTGCCCTTTCCCAATACTTTCACTGAATTTTTATTCCCAAATGATATAGATCCTTTATCCTTTTCAATATTGATGAAAGCATCTTTGTTACCTGTCATATTCTTGGAGAAACCACTATCAACATAGCATTTACCAGAGCTGTGATTCTGAGCTTGAAGAGAAATTCCACATTCACAGTTGTTATTGTGTTTGATTCATATCGTGTTGGGCATATCCTCATTTCTTACTGTCGGTATCCTCATTCTGCAATTTTTTCCTATATGTCCAAATTTGTTACACTTGTAACATTCTATATCGATCTTAAGGGACTAAATCTGTTGTTGTATTGTGGTCGTCTGAAGCGTGCAATATTATTCCTTGTCTCAAAGTTTCTTCTTTGAAAACAATTTACAGCTTTGTGTCCAAATCTTCCACATGTAAAGTAATGCCCATAAAAGAAGTATCCATACCTGGGAACATATGAAGGAGGTGCTTTTCTGAGATATGGTCTTTCTGCTGGCCTTTCTTCTGATAAGGGTTGTTCTCGCTGACATTCAATCTCTCCTTCATTTTTGTAGTCCTTGACAACTTCTTCATAACTTCTTGGCTTCTTTTTGTTATCTGTAAACATTGAGCTTGAGGATTCATTTGTATTCTTCCTGTATCCTATACCAATCTTATCGAAGAATGGATTTTGATTTCTGGTGATTTGTTCTAGAACTTTGGAGCTATTTTCATAACCTTTTGCGATATCTTTCGTTTGCATCTTGTTCTTCAAAGTTACTATCTCAGCCTCTTGATTCTCCTTTTCTCTTATATTTGTCATTAGTTGTTCAGTAAGAGAGTATTCAACTCATTTGGCTTCTTCTAGTTTTCTCTTCAGGTCAACAATGGTTTGTTCAAACCATTGTGCCTCTTCCTTAAGCATCCTATTCTCCTTCCTGAATTTCTTCAGCACTTTCAAGGTGCTTACAAGTTCTGCCTCAAGATCTACTTCTCCTTCATCTTTAGATTCTTCATTACTATTAGGATTCTTATCTGAGCTTATTGCCATAAATAGTACTCTGTCTGGTTCACCATCATCATCAGAATCACTATCACTATCATTGTTGGAGTCACCACTAGATGAGCTATTGTCTCTTTTGGTGTATAGACTTTTCTTCTTTGCAAACTTTCTTTTGTTCTTATTCTTGTAATTATTGTACTTCTTGTAGGGTTTAAAAATGCCATCCTCTTCACTATCTGATTTCTTTGCATATGGAAATTTATAAGCAAAATGACCTATCTTTCCACATGAAAAACATTTAAGAGGTAGCTTAACTTTGAATTTTCCAGTGCCTCTCTTTAATTTTCGAACAAATTTGGCTATTTCTTCATCATTAGATTCATCACTTGTTGGCTTGTCCTTTGTTGATTTGTTCTTCCCAACTTGTTTGGAGGAGACCGTGAATGCTTCTTCCTTTCTTGACGCGTCTTTGTCTTCAATTATCATTTCGTAAGCTACTAGAGTCCCATGCAGTTGATCCACTGTCATAGTCTTTAGATATGTTATTTCTTCTAAGGCAGAGATCTTGGGGTTGAACCTTTTTGGAAGAGTTCTTAGAATTTTATGAACAAATATATCCTCCTCAACCTCTTCTCCCAAACCTTTGATGGTATTCACAAGCTGATAAACCCAAAGAATATAGGCTGGTATGTCTTTGTCTTCATTCATCCTTAGCTATTCGAATTTTCCCCTGTATGTATGAAGTTTGACTTCCTTGACCTTGTTGTCTCCATATGTGGTTTGGAGTTTGTCCCACATTTCCTTTGCAGAGGGACAGTTCATCACTTTGTTGAATACAGATTCGTCTATAGAACCAAGGAGATGATTTTTGGCCTTCGAGTTGTTGTTGTATTGAACCAACTCATATGCATCTGTTGGAACGGTCTTTGGTACTTTGTACCCATTCTCAATAATCTGCCATATTTTGATTCCTTGAGATTCTATGAAGGATCTCATTCTTATGCTCCAGAATGCATAGTTACTCCCATTAAACAAGGGTGTTCCATATTTTCTTTTCTTAGCAAACTTCCCCATAATTACCTTCCAGCGGTTAGTCTATTATGAAGGAACCCGCTCTAATACCAATTGTTGAAATACTAAGAGGGGGGTGAATCAGTATTTGTACAATACAAATTTAATCAAAAGCAGGTTGCTAATCACCAATCACAACACATCATCAATATGTATAAAAATAACAACATGCATAGTACACAATAATTTTTGACGTGGAAGCCCAAGTTCTTGGGGTAAAACCACAGAAGCCTTTTAAAAATAGTTTTCCAGAAATAACTGGAAGGAGGAACAACCCCCTTATTATATAGACTTCAATTGTCCAGCTTCAACTAGAAGGAGGCTATGACCCCCTGATTTACAGGCTACGACCTGAAGGAAGCTGCCACTCCCTAGTTTTCTTGCTTCAACCAGAAGGAGGATATGACCTCCTTTCCTTGCCTTGTCCTGCCACCATGTTAAGAGATGGAAACTATTTAGCCACAACCACACTGATCATGCGGACCTGTCAATCAACACTTGTGCTACATTGCATAATATGTACCACACTGCATAGTCTATACCACACTACACAACCTATACCACACTACTCAACCTATACCAAACTACATATCAACCTCTAAATCTACTGTTAATAACATCTACACTCTGATCACTTCCAAATCATCCTTGTATACCAACAAGTCATTTTAATTCCACACATTGCTCATTTACATCCTTGTACACCTTTTCATACACAGTCACTGAACAAATAATCCTTCTCTGCTTCCACTGAACATAAGGCAAGCATCTTCATGCATCATCATCATAGGTATGCATCATCATCATAGGGTATGCATTCTCATCATCAAATATACATTATCACCATCTTAGTGTGCATCATGTATGCATCATCAACATCAAGTATACATCATAATGCATAGGATAGCATCAGCACACTATGGTATGCATGTACATCATATTGTATAGGAGTGCAACAACTTAATAGAGTGTACATCATTATCACATGCATTATCATCATAAAGTGTATTATATCATAACATAAAGGTATGAAACATAATCATCATAGCCTCCATAATGAATTCAAATATATATACCAATATATATGCTCACATACTAAGATCAAGTATGAACACTATCCATGAGAGACATGTGTCATCACAAGAGAAACCCATCAGAATGAACCATACCTTTTCAAAGATAAAAGTATGAAGAAATATTATAAAAACCAAAATAAACTATAGATCTTGTCATCACATATCCCTCTAAACAATCTTTCCAATGAGCCAAGAATTTTGTAATTCCGATTCCGGATGAGAAAGATATGCCAATTTTAGTGAAGACGCCCAGAACTTTTCCTGTCAGAAAATTTCGCACTATTCTCCAAATGTGCGAAATTCCTAAGAGAATTGATGATGAAAAAAATGAAATTTTTGATATTCTATTTATATGAGTTGTGGAGAAAAAATATTACCTTGACCCGACATGCAATTCAAAATTACAAATAATTAAATTCTCTTTTGTTTAGTTGGCTCACCCAAAAAGGTGGGGTACTCCAACTTCAAAAATTCATATCTCTTCAACCGTAAGGAGTTAGAAGATGCTTCACATATCAAAGGAAATGGATTGAAGAGGAATATCTCCATATCATGGGTTTATGTGTAAATTCTTGGTCTAGTAGCCTTAAATTCTTTAATTTGCATAGGACATCAAGATTCCACACAAGAAGGTGCCAAAGACCATGTTAGCTTATGCATAGTTTCCAAGGTCAAAGGATTTAATGGAAATCGTCAAAGGTATGAGAGATTCAATGGTATTCACATACACATACTTAACATCAACAAGGAGGAGGACTCCACCATATACTTATAATATCAAGGGTACCAAGGTGTGGGGGTGCCTAGACTTCTCCTAGGGTACCATGACCTCATTAAAAACACAAATGACCACAATGGGTCATTTGGACTCTTTTAAATTCTACACTTCTTCAACCCACCAAGGACTCTTTCTAGGGTACTAGAAAATAGTTTGTGCTATTGGGGAATCCAAAGAAATGACTGAGGAACCATAATACATATTTAGGGGTACTTAAACAATCTACAGGGTGTACAGGGCTTTTAGCAATGTCCCAAGGGCTCCAAGGGCTTCATACTTTGGCTTGGACAAGGTCAAAAGGCCTCCTTTGAAAAATACACTTAGTCAACCCTCAAGGGAACCTCGAGTGGCACTAAGACACACTGACACACATATGTTGGCATCAATGACAATTTAGTCAACAACATTTTCATTGAATACTACATCTCTACTCCTAATGATTTTATGATTTTAATAATCCCATAGGAAATTACAAAAATCATCAACCCCATATCCAATAAAGGTACATTTTTTGGATTTATCCTCAAGTTTTGTTCTATTTTATTTATAAAGATGTACAAATGATTCACAACCAAAATTTATCAGAAATGAGTAGCTTACGTTTTTACATGTCCATGCCTTCTATGGAATTCCACCATCCAAAGCACTTGAAGGCCCTCTATTTATTAAGTAAACAACATTATCTACAACATCATCCCAAAAGTATAATGGAAACCTTGCATGCAATCTCATACACCTTTCACGCTCCATGATCATCTTATTCATCCTTTCTGACACACCATTTTCTTGTGGTGTTCTTGGGACTGTCTTCTCTCTACAAATCCCATGGTATGGACAATAAATAGAAAACTCCTTTCTACAGTATTCACCTCCATTATCATATCTAGGACACTTGAATCTTTTCCCTCTCTCATTCTCAACCAAGCTTTCCACTTCTGAAAAGTAGAAAACAAATCATATTTTTGTTTAATGCAATAAAGACAAGTTTTTCTAGTTGCATCATTAATAAAAGTAACATAACAAAAACCAATATATTGTAATTGAGTCAATACCATACATCTATATGCACAGGCTCTAACTTTTAACTCCTCTTCTGTTTCCCAACCCTGATAAATCTAAATATTTTTTGTTTTCCATAAACACAATTCTCACAGAATTCAAAACTTACCTACTTCAAATATGGAAGAAATTTCCTTGAGTGAAGAATATGCATCCCTTTCTCACTCATATCTCCAAGCCTATGATGCAACAAAATTTCTCCTATTTATATGGAATCTACAGAGACAGAATAATTAGTATTATGAGGACATAAATACAACATACCTATCTGATCTCCTTTTGCTATTACCAGTGCTCCTTTTGTGACTTTCCACCATGTTTTTCGAAATGCAAACAAATAGCCACTATCTTCCAACTACCTTGTTGAGCTCATATTTCTTTTCATAGAAGGAATATCCCTTACATATTTTAGAGATCATTCATTTCCATTATTTAACTTAATTCATCTCTTATCTATTCCAACAATTTTACAAGGTTCATCATCCCCCAATAAAACATGTCCAAAATCACCTAGAACGTAATCATGAAAGAGTTTTCTACGGGGTGTAGCATGACATGAAGCCCCTGAATCTACTACTCAGTAATCACTAGTTTTATCTAATGCAAGAATCAAAACATATTGTAACAAATCACCTGCTACATTAGCTTCCTGAGTAGTCTCTTGTTGCCTATCTCCTTTCTTGTTTGGAGCTTTGCAATAATTCTTCAGATTCCCTCTCTTACCACAGTCCCAACACTCTATTCTTCATAGTATGGACTTGGATCTATCATTTCTATACTTTATAAGACTAACTAGGGTATTCCCTCTCTCACTTTGTCTTCCACTTTTCTCCATGTATCACCTGTTTTTTTTCTTTGGATTTCTGCCCTAATAATAACACTAACAACATAATCAAACTTAAGAGTGTTTCAACCAGATACATAGTTACTTACAACCATGACGAAGCCATTCCAACTTTATGGAAATGATCAAGATTATAATAGCCCTAAACTCATCATCAATGTTCACTCCTACATTACTTAGTTGATTAGTAACCGTATTAAATTCATCTAAATGCTTAGCAACATATCAATATTCTAACATCTTCATATTAAATAAATGCTTCATTCTTAGAAACACCTTGTTGGAAGTCAATAGATTTTAATAGAGCTTAGCCAATTCTCTCATCACACCCTCCATTGTATTTTATTTTTAGATAATGAAATCCACCAATGAATCCAAGAAAAATTGTATTATTACCAGTGCATTTATGTCAAGAACCTCCCATTCTTTGTCCTTCATATTTTCCGATTGTTTGGTTTTCCTCCCAATGGTAAGCATAGATCCTTCTGGTACAGCTAGTCCCCCATTTTCATATTCCATAACTGTTAGTTTTGGTCATTATATTTCTTGAACCTAAACTTTCCTTCTTTCGCCATTTCTCTCACTTGAACCAAGAACCCTTCTTTCCTGCAAGTTTACCATAAAAATAGACCTTTCTCTCTAATACAAATTTTTAGAAAACAAGATCGAAAACATTAGAGGAAATTTCAACTCAAAATGGGCCTTTTAACTTTTATTCAAATTCCATGTCATCATGTGTTAGCCAATGAAATTTATTTAAATTTGAAATACCGTATAGGTCTTAAACACTTTTTTAATATAAATTTGGGGATAGCTATCATAAAAAAAACTACTTTTTTTGTTTGTATTTTTGACATATCTCCCTGTGTTTTTACTCAAATTTCGATCGGGAGAGATCGTTGGATGTGGAATTAAATTCCGCATCCAACGAGTACCCACTCGGCATACTTTTGACAAGCCACGCTACCCCAAAAACAAGAAATACCTGAAAAAATGGAATGATGACATCATCATTCCATTTTTTCAGGTATTTCTTTTTTTTGGGGTAGCGGGGTCCATCAAAAGTATGCCGAGTGGGTACTCATTGGATGCAGAATTTAATTCCACATTCAATGAGCTCTCTTGATCGAAATTTGAGTAAAAACACAGGGATATATGTCAAAAATACAAACAAAAAGTAGTTTTTTCTTTTCTTCCTCCAAAATTAATAAATATTATTTTATTATTTTAACTATTATTTTATTAGTTCATTTTAGGAGGCCCATTTTGAGTTGAAATTTCCTCTAATGCAATAAAAATAAACAATATACAAATATAAAACACATTCACACAGACACCAATATAATGTGGTTCACCCAACATGGGATACGTCCACACAAAAATTTCGAGTATTTTTATATTTATACCGACCAAGAAAATGAAGGGATACAACCTACATCAAACCCAATGCACTTCCTCTTCATTCTCTCATAGTCTCTCTCACACAATCACATAGATTGTTTAACAATGCTACAATACGATACACAACCATATTACAATGGCTTACTTTTTTAAAGGGAATACCCTCTAAAAATACCATGGTCTTCCAAAAACCATATGTCCGTAAATAATGCATTATTAACCAAGTCACGACTACGAAATTATAACATTTTACAATACATTTTTTTCCTAAATTTTCTCTATAGGGGTGCTACCCCCAAACCCCCACCAGGGGGGCTCCCAAATTAGTCGTCGCCCCCCACATACCCCCCATGGTGACTATGGTGAAAAGCATGAAGTATGGTTAACATGGCTATCAAACCTATAGTGAAATTCTAGTACTAAAGACCACAAAGAAAGACAAAATACAAATAAGGATAGGGAGAAGCAACCCTACCCAAAAATTTTGTTGCTCAGGTTTGTATGCGACTGTCTAGTAGAGTAACCCGCGTACTGTACACGACTGTCTAATACATAAACCCGCATATACAGACCTCTATAAGCGACTGTGTAGCATAGAAACCCATGTACATGAGTAAATTTTTTCAAAAAAAGAAAAATTATAAAGGTCTTTAAACACCACTACAAGTCCAAACCAAGACAAAAAACCGCACACTGAATCAAAGCAAAGACTAGGAAAGGATCTACAGGACTAACCCACAGCAGGCTGGGCTCCCCAGTAGAGTCACCAATTCTGTTGTTCAGGATTAAACACCCTTGTAACCTAGGTTCTGGGGTTACCAACTTACTACTAACCTTGCAGATAATCAACTTTAATAGAGTACAGAAAGGAAATAGGAAGAAATACTTGACTCACCCGATTACCGATGGTTGATCCAAGCTTGATCTTATTCCGCTCTGCTTCTCTTCAAAGCTTCCAGGGATGCACCTCCTTCACCTACAAAGAGAAAATTATCCAAGTACAATCTTATACATGTATATATGAGAGGTTAGATAAATAATATATCTAGTGCATAATTGAATATATTCATCAACCATGATACATGACAGAGACTCAACACAATGTTGGAAGAAGAATTATCTTTATTAACAATTAGTGAATGAGATAAGAGTACAACCCACCTCCTGATATCAGGACTCCTTTGCAACCAAAGGATTCCAAGTTCTGCTACTCCAAGGCTTCTGAAGATATACCACCAGCATAACTTTGCTCTCCAAACTTGATTGATTAATTCCCTCCCCAAGGCCTCTATTTATACTTTGGGAAATAGAGTGGTTTCAAAGGTTGAGGAGGTTGAAATAGTTAGGATAGTTAATTATTAGGACCCAACTAATATCCATTAATTGTGATTTCTATTTTTTAATGTCGAATCAAGGTGTACGTGACTATTCATATAGGAAACCTGTGTATGACATGCGAGTTGCTGAAAGGAAACCCGTGTACACCGATGTACATGGTTTTCAATGGAGATAGTCATGTACAGTATGCGATTTACAATGAATATAGTCACGTACATATGCAAGTTGCAATGAATATAGTCGTGTACGCAACTCAACACTTAGAAAAATAATATGACAAGCTGGTTCAAGGGTAAATGCATCTCAAGTCATGCCCATCTATAGTGTTTTGGCAAACATCAATCCTAAGATGTCCTTTTGTGTACCAACATAAGGAATTTCGAAACTCAAATGGAGAAGTGGTATTTTGGTTGATAACAACATTTGAAGAAGATTGATGTTTCACACTAACATAATGTCCAAAACATTGAGCCATCCTATTAAGCATTTAAAACTTAACCTTTCGATTGATTTAAAACATGCATGGTTACTTAAGGAATAAAGATGTTGAAATGAGATTATAAAACATTTGATATCGAGGCTAAAACCAACCTTTAAGATTGAAATGAAATGCAATTTGACAATAATAAACATTCTAAAACTAAGCAATTTTTCTAAGTTTGAATAAACTCAAACAGTAACTACACTGGAAAGGAAAAGGATGAAGAAAAATACGATGACAAATCTAGGACTAACAAAAACTTTGGGTTTTCCAATAGAGAGTGTCCCTGAGTTATCAAATATAATTTAATTAACCGGTAGACTATAAAACTTTAGTTCATTAATGAACCTTTTCATTTAAAATACCAACAAAACCAGACTCAAAGAAGTGCTTCTTTAAATATTGACACCTAATTCAACTGCAAACACTAAAAACGATCAGTGGCCAATATGGCACTTACAATATGTTCACTTTCAAGTGTTTTCCCCATATTTAATTATAACACCTTGTGTGGCACCTTCTCTAGTACCCACCATGATTACAGTGGGCGTTGAATGGCCCAAAGCATAGGTACAATATTAAACCATGACATATATGTGAAACTGAAAAGCAAGTTGAAACTCATTCATGGAAGAAGGGATCCAATACATCGCACATGATCCACTATTTAATTCTATTATCCATCCTCTCTAGGTAATAAAGGAGATCCTAATAACATACATAACAAGGAACAAAGGAAAATGTTCTTAATTTTAAAGAAAAAATTCCACATGAGCTAGGTTCACCTTCTGAATACATATTGCTATTGTGAAATTATAGAATTGTCCAAAAGTCTTTTTTTATTTATCAGTGGAAGAAATAAATTTCAAATCTAATTATGGATGAAGAATTAGGAAACAACTAGAAATGCATTTTTCCAATTACCAATGGGACAAAGAACTTTGAAATTTTTTCTGCAAACTTCTACATTGGTGCCTTAGCAATTTGTGCTACTTCAACAAGAGCTTATTGAGGATAAAATTGCTCAGTGTTTATCACTCCAAATCCTACTTTAAACAATTTAAGTATTTATCAATGAGGGTTAGTTCATGAGAGGATCTGTCACCCTGATAATGGAGTGACAAATCTATACATATTCCAATTGCCTAGTGAATTTACATTAAACCCAATAATTGACAAACAACCCATATGAATCAATAGACTAACACATGGGTGCATAGATGAGTGGAATCAAGTTGAGAATTTTTTTTTTAAATAATTTGGTAACTTGAATTCTAATAACACCTAAACTATTCTAGTAGCATTACAATGCTTCATGTAACACTACTGTTTAAGTTTCAATTTCAAGACTTATGTTTGACGTTGTATGCGATTATGCTAAAATACTTATCAAATTCTAGTCATTCTCTCGAGGACATTATTTAGTAATAATTTTGGTTTGCATTTGCGCTGTTGACTTGGATAATGAGGAAGGAAAATTCTATCCTCCCCTTCAAATAATTGCATTTTAGTTTAGGTTGTGTTTCATCAATAGCTCTCCTTTGATTTTTATAGTTTATTTCTTGTGATGACCTACTTGCATGCCCATGTTCATGTCATACATTTCCATGTTGCTCTTAAACCGATTTTCCATTTCTTTTCATTTTAGGATTCCTTTGTTGGGAAATTATTATTGGTTGTATTCACTAGTCCCTTCGTCCTATTTTGGTGTTTAATGGAGAAATTATTAAAGGATGCTAGCTCAATGGAAGAGTGCATTCCTTACGAGAAGGAGATTGCAGATTCAATTCCTTTATGCCCTAATGATATTTCAATATTGGTATTTCTAATTAAATATATATGATGATTTATATTAATGCATAAGAGGGGGGCTTATAAATTCCCTTGTAAGATTCTATGAGAAGGATTTTCTATAACAATAAAAATAATATATAAATATATCCATAAACAAAAATTGAAATAATAAAATAAAACTAATTAAAAAAATATTAAATATATTTGATATGTAATTAATCAGAAAGATAGAGACACACACTTCCATTGAAAAGGCACATCAGACCATATTTAAATGTATCCATAAAATAAAGTAATATATAAATATATCCATAAACAAATATTGAAATAGTAAAATAAAAGAAATTAAACAAATATTAAATAAATTTGATATGTAATTAATCGAAAAGATAGAGATGTGCCCTTCCATTGAAAAGGCACATCAGACCATATTTAAATGGTCCCTCAAATTGTAATATAAATATATCTCATCAATTTATATTCAATATTATTTATTATTCCTAAATGGATTTATTTTTTATTGGTTGATTATTCACTTGAGTAGTCCTCGAGAATATTTGGATATGGATATTACAATGGTATTAGAGCCCCTTCTTGGGATTTATTTTAATCTTTGGCCACAAACCCTTCTCAGAGATTCTCTGAAACTTGACCTTTGGCCATTATTTTTATACTTTGTATAAACTTTGATTTTTCCCATAATTTTTGGGTTTCCCAAAAAACTAGGACCTTGTCTAAATGTCAACATTTGGCCAAAGAAGATCCAGTAAACTTAATATAATAACTAAAAAAGGTGAAAAGAAAATATTATTTCAAATGCCAATAAGAATAAGAGAACAAGAAGTAAAAAATATTACAAATAATAAGTGGGAAAAATAATTATTTACAAGAAAAGGGAAAAAAAGATAAAAATTTAAATAATAGAATTCATAAGACCACACATGGTTTTATGAAACCATATGAAATTGCACAAGGTTGTTGGTTGTGGAGCCTGATCTTTTTTATTCAGATATCATGTTTCAGATGCATTTGGATCCTAGTACCATGATGAGTGGGTGTGGTGGGGCTTCTGTTATCAACCCAAATGGCACTTCTTCATCCAAGTGCTGACATTCCTTATGTTGGTACACAAAAGGACATCTTAGGATTGATGTTTTCCAAAACACTATAGATGGGCATGAATTGAGATGCATTTACCCTTGAACCAGCTTTCCATCTTATTTTTCTAAGTGTTGAGTTGCGTATGCGACTATCTTGATTGTAACTCGCGTACTGTATGTGACTATCTCCATTGCAACCCACGTACATCAGCGTACACGGGTTTCCTTTAAGCAACTTGCATGTCATACACGGGTTGCCTATATCAATAGTGGAATACACATTGATTCGACATTAAGAAATATAAATCATGATTAATGGAGATTAGTTGGGTCCTAATCATTAACTATCCTAACTGTTTCAGCCTCCTCAAACTTTGAAACCACACTATTTCCCAAAGTATAAATAGAGGCCTTGGGGAGGGCATTAATCAATCAAGTTTGGAGAGCAAAGTTATGCTGGTGGTATATCTTCAGAAGTGTTGGAGTAACAGAACTTAGAGTCCTTTGGTTGCAGAGGAGTCCTTGTCTCAGAAGTTGGGTTGTACTCTTATCTCATTCACTGATTGTTAATAAAGATAATTATTCTTCCAAAATTTTGTTGAGTCTCTTTCATGTATCATGGTTGATGAATATATTCGATTATGCACTAGATATATTGTTTATATAACCTCTCATATATACATGTATAATATTGTACTTGGAGAATTTTCTCTTTGCAGAAGGAGGTGCATCGCAGGAAGCTTTGAAGAGAAGCAAAGAAGAACAAGATCAAGCTTGGATCAACCATCGGTAATTGGGTGAGTCAAGTATTTCTTCCTATTTCCTTTTTGTAATCTATTAAAGATGATTGTCTGCAAGGTTAGTAGTAAGTTGGTAACCCCAGACCCTAGGTTACAAAGGTGTTTAATCTTGAACAATAGAACTGGAAACTCCACTGGGGAGCCAAGCCTGCTGTGGGTTAGTCCTGGAGATCCTTGCCTAGTCTTTGCTTTGATTCAGTGTGTGGTTTTTTGTCTTGGTTTGGACTTGTAGTGATGTTTAAAGACATTTATAATTTTATTTTTTTTGAAAAATTTTACTCTTGTATGCGGGTTGTTGTGCTACAGAGTCACGTATAGAGGTCTGTATACACAGGTTGTTGTATTAGACAGTTGCATAAAATACATGGGTTTCTCTACTAGACAGTCGCGTACAAACTTGAGCAACAAAATTTTTGGGTAGGGTTGCTTGTCCCTGTCCTTATTTGGATTTTGTCTTGCTTTGTGATCTTTAGTAATGGCATTTCATTGTAGGTTTGATAGCCTTGTCAACCATACTTCATGCTTTTCAACAAGCCCTTGGTTTTTTTGGTTGGATTGTCTTTCTTTTAGGAATTTGAAGTGGATTTTCCTGTTGGGTGATAGGTATAAGTGTTGTGTGTCTGAATCAGTGAGTAGGGTTCTAGATATTGTATATCCCATGCTATTTCCAAGTAGTTTTGGTTTTTCAATTTTCCTTTGATTGATTTCAATGATTTTCATTCATTGTGTCTTCCCAACTAGGTGTTTTCCAAGTCTTCCTTAGGTGGTTGATCTTTGGTTCTTATAAGTCTATCATACTTCATTTTTTGCTTACATTATATGGTTTGATGATTCAAGCATAATCAATAATTCTTGCATTTAGGTGCATTGTAATCTTTGAGGAATTTGAAAAGTGAAAAGACAAGCATTGGAAACATTTTCAGTTGAATTGCATATGGTAGTTTTACTTTCAATTTTTAAATAAAATCTCAAGAATTACAAAAATAAGTCTTAGTTTTATCTTTCCTAGTTGCATTTTCATTAGTTTCATATTTACAAAAAAAGAGAAAAGTAAGCTTGCTTTAAGTAGTGATAATTTGCTTTGGAATTTATTTATACACTTGTTTTTACTTTTCTTATCGAGTCAATAATATCATAGTCATTCACGCAACTTACCCTCTGATTAAGAACAACCCTTAAAATGAACGCTATAATTTAAAATTTATTAGCAATTTTTTGTTTTATAGGGTCATACATCTACTAGCTTAGGATATACTTGTGGAATATGAAGTGGAAACTCCCCATAAGTACTTAAATTCAGACATAGTTGGCCAATCGATAGGTAAATCCTTATATGTATTGATAGTATCTAGGAAGCTCCTCTCAAATGGGAGTTAAGCACGAGGCCGCGTGGAGGCATTGGACTGAGGAGATAACCCTTTGATTCCTTATCAAAACATAGACCAAGGTTTTTACGCATCTAGGGATTCTGTCCTAGACAAAGTTTCGGGCTTTGATACCCTACCCATGCATACGAATCAGGATTGCGATTGTCCCCCCGGACTGTTGATATAGTTAAGGTAGCCTCTAGTCTCTTGGACATCTGGGGTTTATACACAGGTAAACCGGAAGGCTATTTCTGGTTCATCTTGGACAGGCTTGGAAGGTAACCCTTTTTGAAAGTGTAGGAGGGAGGTGGGTGATTCCTTCGCTTGTGCCTAAGAACCTCTTCAAGGATGCCAAGAAACTATCTCTCAACTTTCTTCGGGAAAGCATATATTATACCCCTTGTGATTGTTGAGACTTTAGGAAATTTTTGTAGTGATTTCTCTATGGTTTTTCTGTGTTTTATCTGACCTTAGGGTGTGAAGAATCAAATTAACAATCGTGGAGGACCAATCTATTAGAAGGTCATGAAAGTTGCAAAAACTTCCTCCGCTTATCACATTGGAACCTCCACCTCCCCCTCAAAGGCACAGATCAGACACAGACAATTCTTTTGAACCAATAGGAGTTAGTGAAGTTCTGGGTGAACTAGAACTTAGGACAAACCATTTTAATTTAAACACAGTTGAGATAGAAGATTTGTAGGCTAACGAGTTTGCAAGGAATTTTAATTCACCTCTAGCTTACTTAAACGATCCAGTGATCGTTCAGGTTCGTCCTTTCAATCCACCCATAATTGATGTCCCCATGGGCAGAATAATGTCTACTATAGGAGAAAGTTATTTTACTTCCACTTCAGCCGCTCCCGCTGAAGGGGTGCTACCTCCACTGGTAGGTGCCCCTAGAACAAATATACCTACTACACCATAAACTCCAGTGAACTGAGTGGTTCAACTATCGACTTCCACAAGTTTAGTAGGTGCTTCTGGTGGTATGGTCATTAGGATTCCTAGTGTACCTATAGTTCCTACTTCCTTTGCACACAATGTCCAGAGTGGTCCTGTAGGATCCTCAGCTTTCATCCAAGGTTTTCCTTGGAACGAGGGACACATTCCCCCATCCACTCCATACATTGGCCCAAAACCCTCATATGTATGGGTGCAGTTTGGAAACACTAATCCTTATGGTCAAAGTTTTCAAACTCTGGTTTCAGCTCTGTTCACAAGCTCTCCCTTTTCTCTTTTTAGTGGAGGGATACTTGCTCCTGTATTCCAAACCCCAGCTTCGACTAGGGCAGCTAGAACCTCTTATACGACACCGCACATAAAAAATCCATTGGCTTATGGATGAAATCCTTTCCAAAGAAACCTATCCACTTCACAATCAGCAGTAGGGGGAAACCCCACCTTCACATATGGGAATATGGGGGAAAGTCCCTCTAATCCCTAAATTGGTACTTTTAATGCTTTGGTTAGACCCAAGATTCCTTTTCTGGCAATGTTAAAATTGCCATATTTGTTGAAATTGATGAATGAACCGGTGAGACATGACCCCTTTTGGCCACTCATCCCTACCAAGCTGCCCTCGGACATCCCAAAATTCGAAGGCAAAGTTGGTGATGATCCTGGAGCTCATGCCACCATTTTCCATCTATGGTGCTCTTCCAACTCACTGAATGAGGATTTAGTTTGGTTGAGGCTGTTCCAAAGAACTTTGACCTGTACTGTAGCAAAATGGTACATTGAGTTGCCTTCTGCTGCGTTTAGCAGTTTTTGGGACTTGGCTAATGCATTCCTTAGTCACTTCCAAATTCCTATCCGTTATGATTTCAGGACAAATTTGTTATCTACCTTCTAGTAGGACAAGGCCCCTCATATTTTGGATCACATCCAAGAGTGGAGAAGACGGAAGAGCCTTATTAAAGCCACTATTCCTCCCAAGTTCTTATTAGAATGGTTCCTTAAATCCATATTGCCTTATATATCTAAGGATGTATCTACTTCAGGAGTGATGAATGAGGAAGAAGCTATCCTCAGGGCCCAACAACTAGATTTGATATATTATCAGTCTAGGATCTTATATGAGATTATCCCTAAGGCACTGAGGCCAATGCACAATATAGAGAAACCTAAGCCTGGACCCCATGCCGATGGTGTGGTTGGTTCCATGAATTCTCCCACCATAGAATCTTTGGCTAAAAAGCTCCATTAGTTGTCTATCAAACATTATACAAAAGAGGTAGCAAAGGCTACCCCCTCACCCCAAAATGAAAATGTTTTTGCACAAACCTCTCAGAAGGGAAATCAACAGCCCGGTGGGAAAAGGAAGAGAGGGAAAAAGGGCGAGGGAAACCAAAACAAGCAAAAACCCACAAACAATTCTGATGGGGAGCAAGAAAGAAAAGAAGAAGGTGAAATTCCCATGTAAGTTGTTCCATGAAGATCACCTTACCCATCTATGTTCCCTTTTGGAACAAGCTCAGAAACTGTTGAAAGGCCAACAACCGGCTGTCCTGAAGGATCCTTTTCCCCAAGGACAAAATTCTACCTCAGCTTCAAATGCAGTAGGGGGCACCCCAAATGATCCTGACCCAAATTATATGGACATTGTTCGATCTGAGACTTTACTATAGACCAGGAACAAGAACTATGAAAAAGAGAGCTCGGAGAAGGGTAAGTCGATAGGAGAAACTTCTAATCCTCTCATGAGTGAGAAACCTGCCGAAATTATGCCCAAGATATTGAAAGGTGTCTTTAAGAAAACCTTGCATAATCCTAACTCTAGGGATACATACAACTACTCTGTAGTTGAAGACTTATCCCAGAATCCTTGTGCAATGTCATATTTAGAGGTGTTACAGAGTTGTCCCGCCCAAAAGGATGCACTCTTGGCAGTATGGACCCATCCAGTCTCATGGTGAAATTTAATCTATCTGATGTCGAAATTCGCATGCCATATCATGTAGCCTTATTGATAGATGTCATCCATGGTGGAAATACCATTGGAAGGGAAATTGTTGATGAGGGTGCTTCTACATGTGCTATGTCCTTGTCTTATTGGAAACCTCTGAGATCCCCAGAGCTGGTTCCATCAAACACCCTACTTACTGCTTTCGATGGAAGGTCATTCTATCCGCAAGGTATCTTACTGACTTTCGAAATTAAGTTGGTAGGGAAATTGGTGTCTATTGAGGTAGAGGTGATTGATGCACCTTTGGATTATAACTTTCTCTTGGGGAGAAGTTGGACTTACGCCATGTCTGCTATTGCATCGGCTGTTTTTCAGGTGGTAGTGTTTCCACACAAAGGGAAGTTTGTTACTATTGACCAACTCAATTTTACTCGAAAATGGCACATGGAAACTAACAATTCCACCATACCATTGGTTGATCAGGTTAGAATTGCTTTAGATAGCTTAGGGGATGGAATGTATGCATCATTGATGGGCACATTTGATTTTCCAGCTCCGATTAATTATATAGGTTCTAGTAGTGTTGGGAAGTCTAGCTACAGTTGTTGATAGGACTAATCCTTACGTTCTCCCTTCCCACCATGAACCTGAAGTGCCCTTATCAACAATGGAAGTGGATTATCAAGATATTGTTTATACCACTGTTGATCCCATTCCAGTCCCTCTCATAGTCTCAGAGGAACTGGAAGAAGCCTATTTGCCTACTTGGGCAGAGAATTCCTTGCATTCTAGAGATTGCTTAGATATGGTTTTACCTTTGGATGAAGCCATTTTGGAATCCAGGTGCAGATGACATAAGATCTATGAAGATCTTCATCATTGATCATATTTTCTTCCAGAGTTAGGCAGAGTAGAGAACTAGGAGTTCCATATGAGACTAGTAGGTGATGTTGATACACTTATTAATCCCTTACCAAGGGAATGAATGTTTGCTGAGGGGAATATGGAAAAAATTTCTGCTACTATCCCTATCAACATCTCTATAAATCCAAACATTGTGGAAAATGTACATATCGGCACAAACTGCTCTCTGAAGGAGATTGCAATCTATACGTCCTTATTTAAGGAACTCCGCAACATTTTTTCCTAGTCATATGAGAAGATTCTAGGCATTGATCCATCAATAGTTGAGCACAAAATCCGACCATATCATGACGCTACACCCATTCGGAAAAATTTGAGACCTGTTAACTCGCGTAAAGAGGCGGCAGTGAAGGCTAAAGTTGAGAAACCACTAAAATCTGGTTTCATTTATCCCATAGCTTTGACAGAATGGGTATCCAACCCTGTTCAAGTTGACAAAAATAAAGGGACCATACATGTGTGTACTGAATTTTGAGATCTAAACAAATCCTGTCCTAAGGACAACTATCCCATGCCATTTATAGATCAAATTATTCATGCTTGCGCGGGAAGTGAAGTATTTTCGTTTATGGATGGTTTCTCCAGATATAATCAAATACAAATTAAACCGGAAGACCAACATAAAACAGATTTTATTTGTCCTTGGGGTACCTTCACGTACAAGAAAATGTGCTTTGTATTGAAAAATGTTGGGGCATCCTTTCAGTGGGCAATGAATTTTTCCTTTCACAACATTATAGCCATTGTCGAACCCTACCTTGATGATCTGCTAGCACATTCTCGTAAGAGGATCGATCACCCAGCTCACTTGCATTTGATTTTTGAACAATGCATATACTATAAAATTCGCTTGAATCCCCACAAGTGCATTTTCTGTGTCGAGTCAGGGAGACTGCTTGAATTCATTGTTTTTAACAAAGGAGTTCAGGTGGATCCTTTGAAAGTTGAGGCCATCATAAATTTGCCTCCTCCTTGTTCTATCAGGCAGCTTCAGAGCCTGCAGGGGAAGTCCAATTTCCTTTGATGTTTTATTGTAAATTATTCCAATATTACTAAAGGTTTCATCCACTTTTTAAAATAGGACATCCCATTTGTATGGGATGAAATTTCATAACTCGCATTCGAGGCATTAAAAAAAGCTTTGTTGTTGGCACTATTATTGTGTCCACCAGATTACTCTAGGGATTTTATATTGTATCTATCTACATCTGAGTCAACCATAGGGGTAGTACTAGTCCAGGAGGACGATATGATCCAAGAGCATGTCATCTACTATCTTAGTCGTGCTTTAGCTAGACCTGAACTTAGGTACTTCCACGTCGAGAAGTTGGCCTTAGCAGCTATGTATGCTGTTGAGAGGTTGTGTCACTACATATTACTGAGGACCATGATGGTAGTGTTGGATATTAATCCTTTCCAATATGTTTTGTCTCCATGGATAGTTGGAGGAAAATTCAACAAATGGATAGTCATTCTCCAAGATTTTGACTCAGATTTTCAATCCAAAAAATCCTTAGTTTTTGCTGAGCTCATTGTAGAATTTCTAGTAGAGGAAGATGTAGCCATTGAAGAAGACTCATTCCCAGATGAGCACATCTTTTTGATTTCCACCTCTGAACCCTAGTATGAAGATATACTTATCTATCTCTAGACTTTGAAGTACCCTGCAGCCTTCTCACAGGAAGAACGACGTAAACTTCACGTACATGCCAAGAACTAACTCATTATTGGAGATACTTTATATCGTAGAGGGGTAGATTCTATTTTGCATCGATGTCTTACCCATGAGGAAGTAGAGATTGTCCTAAATGATGCCCATAGTGGAGCATGTGGGGGTCATTTATCTAGTTTAGCAATAGCCTAGAAGATATTACGTGCTGGTTATTTCTGGCCCATGATCTTTAAAGATTGTGTGGAAGTTGTGAAGCGTTGTCATCCTTGTCATCTTTACACCAGAAAGATGCGGCCGCATCCTGCTCCGTTATTTCCCATCATCTTAGTGGGACCCTTCATGAAGTGGGGGATTGATTACGTGACGTGTAACCCAGTCTCGGTTGGGGGGCACAAACATATCATTGTTGATGTAGATTATTTCATGAAATGGGTAGAGGCAATGCCCACCTTTAAAGATGACAGGGAAACTACATATTTTTTCATTTTCAACCAAATTATCGCATGATTTGGTATCCCTAAGGTGATTGTCACTGACTATGGCAGTCATTTCCAAAATAGTATGATGACTGAATTAACCACTATTCTAGGGTTTAGACAAGAACATTCATCTTCATTCTATCCTCAGGCAAAGGGTCAAGTCAAGGCTGTTAATAAAACTTTGAAGACTATTCTCAAATGTACTATTAATGCAACCTGTTCCAATTGGCACATCATGCTGTACCCTGCACTTTGGGTATATTGGACCAATGTGAAAACTACGATAGGGTTTTATCCTTTCCAACTCATTCATGGAGTGGAAGAAGTTACCCCGGTTGAATGCGAAATCCTGTCCTTAAAAATTGTTATTCGTGTGTTATTTGATACGAATGAGGTGGAAGAACGTCTATTGCATTTAGAACATATATATGAACAACATAGAGATGCATTGATAGCAAACAAAGCTCATAAAAATAGGGTAAAAGGCCAATATGATAAATTGGTTAAGCCTCAAATTTTCTCTGAAGGGGAGCTTGTTTTGCTCTGGGATCAAGACAAAGAATGCCTAGGGGTAGGAAAGTTCAATTCTATGTGGTTGGGACCTTATGTAGTGTCAAAGGTGTTAAAGAAGGGTGCATATGAATTGATTTATTTTGAAGGGAATAAGTTTCCTGAGCCTAGAAATGGGTTCTACCTGAAAAAGTACTATGCTTAGGCTTTGTGCTTTTTCCTGTATTTTATTGTATGTATTTTTATGTACAATAGTTCAACGGTTTGTGATTTTATACCATCTACTGGTTGTTACAGATGTCTTCTGAGTGGTTCGTAGGTTTCATCGATGGCGTCAGTCGCCACACTTGTAATTTGGCTTCAGCTGCATGGGTCATTTATTTACCCACATGATAGTTAGTTGCCTCAGGAGGTGCCTGCATAGGTCCTACTACAATATATTGTGGCTGAATACAGAGCTATCATTGAGATTTTATGGGATGCTTTGTCACATGGTATCACTCAGCTGGAAGTCCGAATGGACTCTCAGCTAGTGGTTTCCCAGCTCAATCGAGCTTATCAGGTGTGGAACCCTATTTTACTATGTCAGTTTATGCAAGTTAGGTTACGTCATAACTCTATAATATACAAAAAAATACAAAACATGGATCAAAGTCCATAAAATTATCCTAAGTCTAAGCTTGACCACCTTGGTCACTTGGACCACCCTGGTCCCTTCGATCACCCTGATCACCCTGCGCTCAGGCTTCTTCAGCATCCTCAACTTCAGTACCCTCAACAACATCTATATACACAAGTACTGCTCTCACTACCCACCTCATAAGGTGTATCCAGATAGGTGGTATACCAACCACTAACTCCTGCATGACGGCAGGGATATTCTCAATGCATAAGGTAGGTACTTTATGGGTAATCTTTGCCATCTTCCCCTCAAGAACCCTAATCAAACCCTGGTCCTCTACCAACACAGGATGCACATACATGTGTGGACACGTAGCAGGGCGGACTGGTCCAATATCTGCATTTTGACATTTTAAAAGGATTAGAACTATTTTATATATGTATATATCTTTATAATTAAAAATTCATAAAAATTTAAAATTTTGAAAATAAAAAAATACCTTACTCTCCCCATGCTCCTCCACAAGGGAGGATAAGGTCAGTATCACCTCAGAAATCTAACCCATCATATGGAAACTGCTCCAAAGCTGGTAACTGTTGCTCCCACCAAAAGTAGAATTCATTGTCATAGACACTTTGGACCGATCCACCACCTCCCTGGCGAAGGAATATCTTTCCCCATCTACTCAACCTAGGCTGACCGAGAGAATGAACTAGAAATGGTACTGTAGGACTCAAACCTAGCACCCTCTCAAAGAAAAAGGCTACTAACATGCTAGAATAACCAAAATTCTTCCGCCTGCCTCTTTTGCAGTAAGAGAGATGTTTTCTCATTATCGGGATCACTCCCGAACACCAGTCATATAGGGATCCCTGTATACAGTCCACTACTAGTCTGATTTGGTTCCAAGTTGCAAGGTGAAGTGATGATGACCCTACAACCCTCACTATAGTGCTTGCTAATACCTGTAAAGGAAAGTTGTGAATGTGAACAATAGGGATGCAGCTACCCCTCTTTTGAGTGCCAGGATCGCAGTATATGTCTATGTAGTTCTGTAAACTTATAAGGTCACCGCCTCTTTCGGTACCTTCCAAGTTCACCAGAGCTCCCCATCATGATAAACTAGAAATGAAATAGACATCTTCTGAATTAATCTCTAGAAACTCACCTTGAAGGTCAAACATGCCAAGATCATGATCCCAATAGTTTATCAAAAACTCTAACAGGAGGACATTTTACCGCATAGGTGAGGTACATAAGAATTTCAATAACCCACTTTGACATAAAACATTCACCGTGGGAGCGTCTCATATAGCTTCTTGGTCCATGTCTTCATGTTCCCTCTCCCTCCGCTCAAGCAATTTCAAAACCATTAGATTCATATAAAAATTGAATTTTTTGAACCTATATATTCTTTTTCTACCCCGCATAGTGTACATGATTGTCCTTTGGGCAAGTCATGTACTGTATGTGACTTTCTGTAGAAGGAGCAAGTCGACATAAAGTCGACTTGAACGAAGACCGACTTAGTCGATCAGCCGACTAAGTCGAGAGACCGACTACGTCGGTCGGCTCAGTAAACACAGTAGTTAGTCTGTTAACTAATAGTCGTGTCGATTCGGTGAACCGACAGGTAGTTATGATTGTAACTGTTTGTAACCTGTATATTAGGCTGTTGAGCCACTCAAGAACGTAGTTCAGTTCTTGGCTTTGTATGATCTATTGAGAATAATATAATCTGTTCATCTTATCTGTTCTTATCTCTTGTATCTGTGTATATTTTATGTATTATTGGTAACCTTATGTGATCTGTGAGATTACAACATTGGTTCCGTTGCCGGGACTTGAACCCGGGTCTCTCGGGTGAGAGCAGAGTATCCTAACCAACTAGACTACAACATTGGTTCCGTTGCCGGTAGTACATAACTGGAATATATGCTCACATATGATACCAGAGCAGGAGATTAAGGACTGGTGGGAGTGAAAAATTGCTAACTATCTACAAAATTACGCAAGGAGGAACAGATTGACAGTCGCAGAAGCAAAAGCCATATTTTTCACTGAAACTCACGAAAAATTTGTCGAATCCGTGCCACCTCTACTGAAGCAGCTTTTGGATGAGAAAACCGGATGAGACTAAAGAAGCACAGTTACTCCAGAAACTAATTCGAGGAGGACGTACGAATCTCTCGGAGTGGTTCGAAAAGATAGCCGACGACTTCTGTGAGGAACAAGCCGTCGAAGACAGGACTTCTGTGGAAACTGTTCGATAGAAATTTTTCACAGAACTCACTGATCAATTCTTGTGTTCCTTACCGGCTTTATTGTTCAAGTTTCTCATAGAGAAAGGAGCAGGGCACATTGTCGAACCTCGACCTCTATTACGTGAACCACCTTCAAACACTAACTGGGAGGAGAAGCAGAAACAGTGGGAAAAATTCATTGCTGAAAGGGAGTGGGAATACTTCCTGAGTAAGTAGACACTATCCGAGCTTTCTAAAAAGCGTCGGGTAGGCTATGGGGGGGTATCTGGTCGTGTGTCGGACCTAGAGCATAGTGGATCCTAGTCGACCAGAGTCGTCGTCACCAGTAATGCATAATCGACCGAAGAGGAACTGAAGGCATAGTATTGTACTACAGTATGTCGGACATTAAGAGAATCGAAAGGGATGAAAGACAGAAGAAAAGGGAAGCCAGACGAGAAAGGGCCACAGAGCTGCAGCAAAACCCTAGGGAGACCGACCATGTTGAAGTACCACCAGAGTCGGGTCATGACCGACGCAGAGAAGGCGAAGAAGAAGAAGCAGTGTCCCCTGTAGATGATGAAATGTGGATAGAGCAGCTAGAAGCTCTCCAACTAATTGTTCCCGAAGAAGGAGTAACCCTTTCCACAGTAAGTCCGCGTACCAGAATACAAACTATTATTGAAGATGAACTTCGACTAAGAGCTGGTGACATTACACTCTGGAGCCGACTAGGCGATGAACCATACCCGGGTCGACATCTCGTCATACGTCGACCGATCGAAGGTAATTGGGTGACCTTTCAAACGGTGCCTTCCTTTCGTAGTATCCACTTGCTCCTGCCGACACATGAAGGAGCACCCCCCCTGCCACACACAACTTCAGAAGATACACAAGAGTCAGACTTGAGCACGCAAAGTGATAGTGGGTCATTAAGAAGACAAATTATCAACAATCCGCTCTTCGACGAGACAGAGTCAACACCCGACGGGAGCACAAGTTCCGTCGACCAAAACCCCATCGTCACCCCGACAGATTCGTCCGACTCAACAACCCCACCCCTTACAACACCACCTCCCCCACCCCCTCCTCCACCTCCACCACCGACATCATCAGCGAGTAGTGACAGTGACTCCGACATGGGTCACGGATCTGCTCAGATTCCCCTTTATGAGGGTGACGAAGACCCTAGACGACACTGGTTTGTCTGCGAGTCGATATGGGAGGCTAACAAAGTAACCGAAGAAGACCGACAGATATCCCAGTTCGCAGGAGCCCTTCGGAAAAGAGCTCTCACATGGTATATGACATTTACTGAACGACAACCTAGAGCAACAAAATCAGAGATAAAGACGCAATTCCTATCATTTTTAAGACTCCAGACACTAAACACCTGGCAGCCAAGAAGCTAAAGACGACCCAACAGAAGCCAGGAGAAACAGTCCGCGATTACGATAAAAGATGGAAGGATCTATTGAGTCAGTTGGACTATGTCATCGACGAACAATTACTCATTCAATGGTTCCTTGCAGGACTTTCACAGAAAATTCGCCGACACATCAGTCTGGAGACCTTCAAGTCGTACGAGGATGCGTTGACAAAAGCTTTGCAGGTCGAGATGGATGAAGACATACCTGCCTGCCCGACCGACCACCGCTTAGAGGAACAGCTGGAGAATATGCAGAAGTCCTTGAAGGAGCTCACACTTAAGAACCAAGACATCTGGTGTACTAGCTGTTCAACAGCCGGACATACAAAAGATAACTGTCGACAGCAATTCAGTCAACAAGATGTCCGTTTTGTACAGACAAAGGCGTTTTACGACATCTGCGAGGAACGAGGAGACCATTCCACCGCCGACTGTCCTTACAATATGAAGAATGGCAAAGCTTCCTGGTGTGCTATATGCGATATTACAAATCACAACACGGCCAACTTCCATCTCAACCTCAAAAATAGACAAAACTACCAGGCCGTCTACCAGACTAATGCTGTAGCCCAGAACACAGAGCAGAACAATAACAATAATCAGAATGGACAACGAAACAAGGGCCGACGCTACGACCGTCGAAATGACAATCGACGACCAGGGTTTGGAAGAACAGGTCGATTCGTTGGAAGTCGAGAAATACGAAGTCGTCGACCTACTCAATGCTTTATTTGTTACAAAGAAGGGCACAGATGCGCCGACTGTCCGTACAAGGACAGGACTGATCTGAAATTTTGTACACATTGTGGGGTAGGTGATCACTCCTTGGAGGATTGCCCTACAATGTTGGAAAAAATTAGTAATAAAAATAATGTTAATGTCTTGTCGTGTGTCCAGAAGAATGATGTCATAACTACTAATAATTTGCACATCGTCACTCGACAAGGCACTAAAACCGGGCCTGACAATCCTCAGATTAGTAAGATCACACACACAAACACATACCCTGACCCTTGCAAGGAACAACACACATATCAGGAAGCCACAAACATATTTTCAAAACTTGCACAGCACGAAGACATTAGTCACAGTCGACACGACTCGACCCAGCATCTAACCCATCTCATTCAAACAGATAAATCTGTAGGTCAGTTCATTGATTTATTGCATCAAATCAAAAGCACTAACTCTGAGAAACAAACGAAGAACATCTGTAGTTTAAATCAAAAATACAAAAACGATGTCGATCCTCTTGTCGACCTGGAAATTGAAGGGTTCCATTTC
>LPNX010625623.1:64072-104704 GCA_001517045.1 Pseudotsuga menziesii | reverse complement strand
GGGGAGATGTAGAAGGAGCAAGTCGACATAAAGTCGACTTGAACGAAGACCGACTTAGTCGATCAGCCGACTAAGTCGAGAGACCGACTACGTCGGTCGGCTCAGTAAACACAGTAGTTAGTCTGTTAACTAATAGTCGTGTCGGTTCGGTGAACCGACTGGTAGTTATGATTGTAACTGTTTGTAACCTGTATATTAGGCTGTTGAGCCACTCAAGAACGTAGTTCAGTTCTTGGCTTTGTATGATCTATTGAGAATAATATAATCTGTTCATCTTATCTGTTCTTATCTCTTGTATCTGTGTATATTTTATGTATTATTGGTAACCTTATGTGATCTGTGAGATTACAACACTTTCCTTTGGGCAACCCGCGTACAGAACGCGTGTATGCAACTATTAACATACCATACCTACGTAGATAGTGTTCATGCATTGACGGTGCTTGAAAACATAAAATTGGGGCCCAAAATTGAAATTGCTTGGATCAAATGAAAGAGCATAAAGTGTAGTTTTACCTGGCACTTGCGGTTTTGAGAATGGTCCACTGAATTGTCCACACCGAGAAATCAAAGGTAGAGGTAAACTTGTATTTTTTGGTTAAAAAATCAAATGGTGATTTTTTATTCATATTTTGAACTATTTATAGAAAAATTATTTTCGAAGTGGGGTTTTTCCCTGTAGTTCATATTTTTTAAAATAATGCCATACTTTTTCTTCCATGTGACAGGTTAGTGGTCGTTTAAAGTTGTTTTTTGCTCATATAGGATGTTTTTTTGGTCATTTCACATGCATTTTGTATTTTTACCTTAATCCATCTTAATCCTAGCATTGACACTTCGACCACGGACTATGGTATCTTTAACCATTAGTTCCTCATTTATACTATTGTTCTCTTGTGGATAGGACTTTTCTCCCATGATTATCCTCATTTAGAACCTACTTGTTGTTTTTCGATACTCATGCTGCAACTATCACAAGTTCAGGGGAGTCTTATTAGCTATTTTTCATGCCAAATTGAGCCTCATTTTGGTCTCTTTTTACAAGCTATCCCTTCATAATACTCCCTTCCCTTATGGATTTTCTTTAGGCCCAGGTCTAACTCCTCAAAATAGACTTGACTGTCGAGTAAACTTGTTCATTCAAGATCGTTAAGAATATGTGAATGGGCATCCACATTGGTGGTAGGTTATCTCTTTCTTGGACCATGTGTAATAATGCAAGAAAGGATCACTCTCTTTTCTACGAAATTGAGAAGAGTATTCTCAGGTATAGGTTTATCACTTTTCCATACCTATGGGACTAAATTTATGGAAAAGGAACGCCCGATATGAGCTCAGTTTTCTCTTTTTCATGCTTTGGACCTAAACATGAAAAATATTTCGAGTGTACTTTATGTATTTTTCATGCTCGTTAAACACCAAGAACAAAGCATCGAGTTTATTGTTGTAAGCCCCATTTCTCGTACTCAAATGGATCTTTCCGAGTGATATTGCTTTCTTTCACACTCATAAAATTCAAGCTATATGATGCTCTCAAAGGAGCATTGGGTAGGTGGTAATTTAACCTTTTTCGGACCTCCCTGACTAAGTACAAAAAAGGTTCACCTTTTCTTCTATGGAAGTTAAGAGAGTTCTTCTGTGGTATGTTTTATACTTTTTTAGCTTCAAGAGACTAAATTGGATGCAAAAGGACCCCCTGGAGTCTTCTTCAGAGTTTTCAGATTCTCTAAACATGAAAACAGCAAGTGAGCATGTACTAGTTCGGGCTCATAAAATACATGAATTAGTGACATTATCAAGCATTATTCCCTCTTCTCTTCAAGCTTGTTAAAAATGAAGAAAGACTTGAGTTGGCTTTCTTAGACTCGTTAAAATTTAACAGGGAAGGTAAGGAAGATGATTTATTTTTTGTTCTCAGTTAGTGGCAGCATGTCATCCTTAAACATAGCACTCTCTGTACTTTTCGATACTCATGTCTTAGTGTTCACATTCAGTTCAGCTATTATTTTGAGTTTCTTACTCCTCTTGTTACTTCTACCTGGGGAATCTGATCATGTCTCCTACATGACAAATAAGTTTAGTTGTACTATTTGTAAAGTTAAAAGCTTCCTTGGGTCATCTCTGTGTTGTGCTCACTATTCAAGGACTTAACCCTGTATCTAATTTATATCCTAATTCCATCATTGTATTTTCTATTATTATTTGTGTCTCTCTTATTTTTCCCAGTTCCTAGTCACCCTTGTGATCCGTTGGAGGATCTATTGCCTTCCTCATCACAGTATGGTTCTGCATCAGCACTTCCTGATGACAAAAACCTAGAATTTTGATGATCATACCTTAGGATTCACTTTCATTTTTGGTGAATTCCTTTGCTTCAGTTGTCAATTCTCACCTATTGGTTGACAATCTGTTGAATGCTATCCATGTTCAACTTCAATAACCTCTATTCACATGGCTTGGATTGTACTGGTTCTTTGGGATTTTTTATGAAGACCTTAGTTTCATATCTATGGAATAAGTTGCGCAAGATTATGTTGTGGTCACTTACACAGCTTCTAGATATTTGAAGACTCATCATTATTATATATTGTGGCTTCGATCCACATTTGTAATATATGTGTTCTTGTACCCGTATTATATGATGTACTCAAATATTGTAAAGGAGCTAGTGTTCCAGTATATTGAACATAGCATCCTTAGATATGACTTTGTATATGACATTATTTTGTATTTGTTTTAGGTACTACCTCTGCTCCATTGGAATTCTTCCAAGATAATTATTATAATGTATTTCGGTCATCGTTTCACTCTGACCTCACACATTAGGGGGCATTTGTTATCAACCCAAATGGCACTACTCCGTCCGAGTGCTGAAATTCTTTATGTTGGTACACAAAAGGACACCTTAGGATTGAAGTTTGCCAAAACACTATAGATGGGCATGACTTGAGATGCATTTACCCTTGAACCAGCTTGCCATATTATTTTTTTAAGTGTTGAGTTCCGTACGCAACTATATTCATTGCAACTCACGTACGTACACGATTATATTCATTGTAACTTGCATACTGTATGCAACTATCTCCATTGCAACCTGCGTACATCAGCGTATGTGGGTTTCCTTTAAGAAACTTGTGTGTCATACGCGGGTTGCCTATATCAATAGTCACGTACACCTTGATTCGACATTAAAAAATATAAATCATGATTAATGGAGATTAGTTGGGTCCTAATCATTAACTACCTGTTGAGGCCCCGAAATTCGCAGGAAACAATAGTAAGGGATTCTCCACAGTCAACATTCCCAACTAGCCTGTTGACTGTTTGGTATAGGGAATCCATCCGGTTTGCGGTCCGGCTACCGCAGGTCAAAGTAACAAAAACAAAGGCTTTACCGGTTGCAGCCCGGTCCACCTGTATTTTTGTGTTTTTTGACTTAGTTATGATATGCAAGTGCCTAATTAACCATGTAGGGCGATAAGATGCAAGGAGTAGTCACAATGTGATGCGCAGGTTCTTACCTCTTGTCTTAGACTCACTAGCATCTAAATCACATACAACAGGAATTAAAACTAACTATCTAAACTATCCCTAGGGAGCAAGATTATCATTCATTGGTGAGTAATATATTTTGTACATGCATAATGAAAAGTTACAGATAGCTGACACTTATTTCAAGACACACAAACAATTGTAGATTTTTGAACAACCAGTTAGCCAATTGTTTTATGAACAACATTTATTACTCACAGTGGAAAAACATCACAAAATATACTGAAAAGCATTCAACAAGAACATAGGTTCAGGAATTTAAACACTCTCACAGTTAATGAAACACAGCTGAAAACTAAATAGTTCCCCTTCAACATTGTTTATTTAATCACATTGATACATTCCACATTTCGCTTTCTCCAGCAGGCAAAAGTTGCAGTTTTTGATTGTAAAACGAAATAGTTCCTCTTACAAGAAAATGGTTTAGAAGTTTTTCCAGGGAAAAATTCCTTGTCTAAGTTCTACTTTCAAATATTTAAACTACAACTGCAGACCGCTTGGGCTCCCCCCCCCAAACGTCTGACCTTTTAGTTCCTCAACGCTTTACATTCCTCTATCTTTTCTGCACATGCTCGTGATTGGCTGAGTAACTGCCGGAACTTTCAGAGCTGCTCCTCTATCCCCATTCATTTTTTCCTTTTCTTTCGTTTTTTCTTCTTTGCGATCCTGCTAGTTTCGGCCTTGCCTCTACCAAACAGTCTATCTTCCTCCATGCCGCGGTAGTTTGACCAATCTCCTGAAACCACCTGCAATCAATCGACAAGAATCATTCATTGGAATGTCATTTTAAACATTAACCTAAATCACCTGAAAACAGCTGATCCACAAGAAAACGGCCAGGTGCATCGCTCGATCTGGAAAGAGTCTTGATTAAGCCTTGGGCGGGAAAGTTCTAAATCGGCAGTCGGAAGGCTTTGACATCGAACGCGAAAAGGATTTCCTAGCCGCAATGGTGGAAAAGACAAGAGCTAAAGTTACATGAAACGTGGGCGGGAGAGGCTTTAACTGGAAGTCGGACGACTTTACACTTCAGAAGATGAAGGAATTTGAGAGCCGCAACGGTAGAAGGGACAAGATTTAGAGACATCCAAAACGCGGGTGGGAAAAGATCAATCGGAAGTTGGAAGACATTACATCGAAATCCAAATGACTCTCCCAGCCACAACAGTGGAAAAGAAAACGCTACGGGTATGCGACGAAAAGGTCAACACGCATCGGCAGTAGGAGCTCTTCATACTTCAGATGGAAAACCGCTTTGGGTGCCACAACATCAAATGGGGAAAGGCTATCAACCTCCAATTTAAGAATCAGTAGAGGTTAAACCCGGTCTACTTATGCAACAATGGCCTTAAAGAAAAAAAGATTTGATTTATCCTCGGCTAGCAAAACAATCTCACATCCGCGATCCATCATGAAATTCAAATACGACAATTTTAGAACAGAGTAAGAATCAATCTTCGAAGTCTTGAAAATAAAGCATGCCCAAAAAAAATGCTGAAGGGTCCAACAATCAAAACAATTCTAAAATCATGAGGGGCCCAAAAATTAAGAAATTTGGGGAGGATGGTTGCAGCTGCAACAACTGGCGATTACCTGGTGAACCTAGATCTCTGGGTGATTGTTCTTTGAGTAACAGACTGTTTAACAATGAATTCATCTATTGAATTCTTCCAGCTATCTGGATTTCTCAAATGACAGAAGTGTGTACCTTTAATCATTGATGGTAGTCCAATTTGGGAGATTGGAAACCAAGATTTTCAAGTCCAGATAACCCTGTTGAGGCCAGAGGATGAGTTTCATTATTACTTTTGTTTTCAGGTAGCTGATAGCTTGGACACCACAGGATTGTAGCATATGGTAAATAGAAATATTCATTTGTTCCTCATTCCCATGCCACTTTTGTGCTTCTGGACTTTCATCCCTTTTAGATGTGAGTCCTCCCGCGTGCCTTTCTTACTGAATTTTAATTTAGGATCCTCTATCCCATAGTGTCCTTTTGTGTGAGTGGTGTACTTCACGTTTCTGCTCATAGACAGAGAGGATCTTTCGACAATTTAGTACTTATGATTCAACACCTGCATTTGATGTATGATGCTTTCATAGGATTTTTTTGACTCTTATTTTCCTTTTGGCATTCGTTTCTTGGCATGGGATCATTTATATTTAATATACTGTTTACCCTGCTCCTTTCCATGGGTCTTCTGCCGTTGCTCCTTAGAACATTTTAAGTGTGACGTGGATGGAGCCTCAGCATAGTACTCCAAACTTTTCGAATCCAGTTTATTTCACAGGGGTTAAGCAGGAATTCAATGCACACAGAGCTTATTCGAGAAAACTGCTAAACCAGAAGAAGTTCTTTTAGCAACACATATTCTGAGACCCAAAATGTTTATCATTCCCAAACATCTTAATGTTCTCCATGCAACCGCGGGTTCATTCCCTTTATTAGAATCAAGAAAAACAAACTAAAACAAACTGTACACATGATTCAAAAGATAGCCAAACAGATTATTTATATACAAGACAGAAGAATTCAATGAAACTCAGGAAAAATACGGCTTGAGAACCAAACCATTTACCGGTAAGTTCTCTTCCCATCCTTGCAGATCTTGCAACTTATAAGTAGAAGGGCCGAGCTTTGCCGCTATCTGATAAGGGCCTACCCACAACTGCTGGAATTTAGTGTGCTTTCCTTTCTCATCATGGGGGTGATCCCATTTGAGGACTAAGTCTCCTACTTCAAAGTTTTTTGTTCCAGCTTTATGTTTGTCAAACCATCTCTTAACTAACTCTTCCTGTTGCTTAAATCATTCTCTAGCTTTAGCTCTAGCCTCTTTTGCCTTCAGGAGATTATTTATTCTTATTTGCAAAACTTCATCATCCGATTCTCTAGACTCTTGAGCTAGTATGGAAGATGGTAGCATGATATTAGGAGGAAGGATGGCTTCTTTACCATAGACAAGGGTATATGGAGACACTCCAATCGTAGACTTGGGGGTGACTCTATCAGCCCAAAGGGCATTTGGTAATGCTGAGTGCCAACTCCTCTGGTTTTCTACCACAGTCTTCTTTAAAATTCTAATCAGATTTTTGTTAGAGGGTTTAGCCAAGCCATTTCCTTGTGGATAGTAATTAGCAGAATAATGCAATTTTATCCCTTTATCATGAGAAAAAGAAGTCAATTTAATTGATGAAAAGTACTTAGCATTAACAAAAAATAATGAAACTGGAACTCCAAACCTGGTCATGATGTGATCTTGCAGGAAAATAATGACTTCGTCTTCATTTATCTTGCGCAGTGGGATAGCTTCGACCCATCGAGTGAAATAATCAGTTGCGATCAGAATGTACTTGTGCTGCAGAGAGGAATTCGGTTTTATTTCTCCAATAATATCTAGTCCCCATTGCTCGAATGGCTTCGTGATCATCACAGGCTTTAGAGGTGCTGCTGCTTTAGGCTGTCTCCCACTACACCTTTGGAAAACATCACACTTCCTGACATGTGCGTGTGCATCTCTAAAGAGCGTAGGAAAATAGTAACCTGCCCTGAGGATTTTGTGGGCTGTGGTATCCCCTGAATAATGTCCTCCAGCAGGACCGTCATGCAAATCTGTCATTACTTTGTTCGCATCTTCTTTTTCTAAGCACCTCAGGAGAACTTCGTCATAATTTTTCCTGAATAATACTCCTTCAACAAGTTGATAGGAGGATGATTTAAGATGCAATGCCCTTCTTTTCTTGGAACTCCAATGTTCTAGAAATAGCCCTTCCTATAGGTAATGCACAAGGTCTCTATACCAAGACTCGGGAGCTGTAAACAAAGGACATACCTCCATTACATGTAATTCGGCTTCATCTTCCCAGGCGTGTTCTTCATTTTTTCCATTTTCAGTCATCTGTTTGCACAACCCTTGTCCTTTAACTATAGATGCTGGTTTGAATTCAAGGTCTTACTCTTGAAGATCTGTTACCCAGTTGCCTCTTCTTTCTCCTAACTCTTTCTGTATAAGAAGAGACCTCATAGCTGGGTAGGGGACGATCACCTTGGTTCTATTTTTTAAAATATAAGGCCTGAATTGTTTTACTGCTTTGAATACAGCGTAAGCTTGTTTATCAACAGCTAGGTAATTCAATTCGGCCCCCTATAGACCAGTAATCATAAAGGATATTGGGAATTCATCCCCCCCATCTTCCTTTTGGGTGAGCACAGCTGCTAGTGAATCATCGGATGCGAAGGTATACAAGATAAAATCTTTGTCAAAATTTGGGATTTTCAGGGAGGGTGCGTGTGCAACAGCTGTTTTGATTTTGCTGAATGCGCTCTTGTCAATTTCAATACACTTGAATAGTGCATTTTTCTTTACCATCTGCTGCAACGGCTTGACAATCTAAGCAAAATCAGGCACAAACATTTGCATGAAATTTATCGTTCCCATAAATTATTGCATCCCCTTTTTATTATGGGGCAAGGGGATTTGTTCAATAGCCTTAATTATTTCTAGATTTATAGAGATTCCTTTCTTCGAAACTATGTGACCCGGCAACTTGCCCTCTGTGACAGTGAACATGCACTTCTTAGGATTGAGTGAGAAGCCGTATTTCCGACAGCATTCGAAAATTTGCCTTAAGTGAAACGCGTGCTCTTCTCTTCTCTTCGAGAATATTGTAATATCGTCAAGGTATACTACAGCACTTCGGCCAATCAACTCATGGAAGCTATGTCCATAGCCCTCTGAAATGTTGCTCCAGCATTTATAAGCCCAAATGGAATTCTCCTATAGGTGAAGGTCCCCCATTTGGTCCTGGACGTTGTCTTTAATCTGTCTTCTTGTGAGGACCCTGCAGCAAATAATTAATCAAAATACACGATATAGCAACAGAACTGAAAATCACTTTTATATTAATCGCAAGCCACTTCGAGGGGGAAAACTCCTTTGAGCAAGCTCAATACAAAATAACTTCACGGTGCCTTCCTTGGCCTCAACACACACTTATATACTAAAAATAGGCGCCAATACTATGGGTCAAAACCATGGGCCAATATAAACTATGGATCAACAAATACTACAGGAGGCTTACAAAGCATATGCGCCCAACAACAATAACACAAACTATGGATCAACAATTACTATGGGATGACTTTCAAAGCATATGCATCCAACAACAATATACTAACATGGTAAAGAGAAGGATTGACATGGGTTCCTAACATCCCCTCCCCCTTAGAAAAAGCTTTGTCCTCAAAGCTTTAGATGTGGAAATTGTCGCTGAATCTGAAGGAGTGGTTCCCACGTAGCATCCTCGGGATGCATTCCGTGCCATTGAATTAAGACCTCTATGATAGAGCGAGAGCGAAGCTGACGAGTGTGCTTATTGAGGACAGCCTCCGGCTCCAAAAAGATGGATCCTTCATTATCCAGTTCTGGTAAAATAGTTTGGCCTTTGATGTTGGTGCCAAGAATTTTCTTCAGATAAGAGACATGAAATACTGGATGAATGCGGGAAGAAGGCGGAAGTTCCAATTTATAAGCAATAGACCCAATCTTCTGAAGAATCCTATATGGCCCATAGAACTTTGGAGCGAGATTATGACGCCCTTTGAGTTTTAGTGAGGATTGCTTGTAAGGCTGGAGACGAAGAAAAACCATATCACCGGATTTAAAAGTGTGCTCAGAATGGTTCTGATCAGCTTGTTGCTTCATGCAATTTCTTGCCATGTGAAGATTTTTGCGCAAAATGCGAAGAACCTCATCGCGGTTTCAAAGGACCGCGTCAACTGCCTGAACTGGAGAACTGCTGGGGGTGTAAGGAAGAAGAACTGGCGGTGCCTGACCATAAACTACTTCATATGGAGTCATTTTAGAGGCAGTGTGGTAAGAGGTATTGTACCACCATTTAGCGAAAGGGAGCCACTTTCCCCACTGATGTTGTTGCTCAGAGGAGAAGCAACGAAGATAAGTTTCCAAGCATTTATTGATAATTTCAGTCTGACCATCCATTTGTGGGTGATAACCTAAACTCATCTTCAGTTTGGTGCCAGTGTGGTGAAAGAGTTCTGTCCAAAAATGACTGGTGAAAGTCGCATCATGATCCGAGACAATGGAAGAAGGAATTCCATGAAGACAAAAGATCTGGTCCAGGAAAATTTGAGCAACGGAGGAGGCTGTATAGGGATGGCTGAGAGCACAAAAATGACTATATTTGGAGAGGCGATCAACCACAACCAAAATCACAGTCTTCCCTCCAGATTTAGGGAGCCCTTCAATGAAATCCATAGAAATATCTATCCATATCTGGGTAGGTATGGGAAAGGGTTCGAGCAATCCCGAAAGGGGTGTCGTTTCACCCTTATGGCGCTGGCAGGTATCACATTCAGCCACCATCTGTTGAATTGTCCTTTTCATGCCCTGCCAAAAGAAGTTGCGCCAAGCCCGTTCATACGTTTTGAGAAAACTAGAGTGCCCAGCTGACGAAGAAGCATGGAGGGATATCTCGGGCTGGTCGTCCTGAGATGAAGGGTCAGTAGGCGGCTCCTGAATGTCAACCGGAGCATCCATTGTATCGGGAGCTTCTTCACCAATTTCAGAGGCAGGTGGAGAATCCACATCCAAGAGATAGAGCTTTTGTTGAACACATTGATGTCCCCGACTGAATTTCTCATCACAATTATAACAAAGCCCTTTTTCTATGCGTGCCTGTATCTCTGTTTCAGACAAATGCTTGATTGGAGGTGAGCGAGGAGCTGGCGGAATGGGAGGTCGTTGAGAACCCATATTTCGAAAGGGAACAAAAGAGGATTTGGAGTGCTGTTGGGCTGCCATCTTGTCTTCTGCTAACTTATCCAACCCCAGGGATTCCATCATTCTGTTGGGACTGAACATTTTGACCTCAGAGCGAATTGCATCCTTTAGACCACTGATAAAACAACTCCGGTAGAAGTCATCAGGTAATATTTCAGTGTGATTAGCTAGTTTCTCAAATTCAGTTTGATACTCTTTCACAGTGCCAATTTGGCGAATTTTAGTGAGAGCTCATGTGAAGTCATCAAAAGCACTAGGACCAAATCGTTGCAAAAGGAGCTGGCAAAAATCAGGCCATTTTGGCTCTTCATGAGCCTTGATGTACCAACGATACCATTGAAGAGCTTCCTGTTCCAAATGAAAGGAGGCAAGTGGAAATTTGTTGACATCAAAAGTATTATGAGGACTGAAATATTGTTCTGCACGATAGATCCATCCAGTCAGATCAGTACCATTGAAGCGAGGAAAATCTAGCTTTAGACCGCGAAAATTGCTGGAAGAAGAGAACCCATTGTTTGATGAAGACTCAGACTGTCGTCTGGTGTTCATAACTGAATGCTCAAGATGGAGATCNAGTGGAATTTGGGATAGGGTCTTCAAGAATGAAATATGCAGAATGGAATTGCAGAGGTGTCAGTGAAGTTTCAGGGAAAACAGAGTTGAAACCAAGGAGATATGGCCGAAAAATAGAATTTTATACTCTTTTTTTTTAGGAAGGGATCTACAACGGCGCGAAAGTGATCGGAAACAGTGGAATCTACAATGGCGCGGAAGTGATCAGCAACAAACTGATCTGCAACAGCGCGGAACTGACCGGCAACAGTTCTGGACAGTGGAAATCTGCGATTGTGCAACTGAAAATAGATATGGACCCCAGGTATGCGCGGCTTCCTATCGGTTCAAAGGATTCACTCGACCACCAATGTTGTCTGACGGCTTACGTATTGGGGCAGTACCCCTCACTCCATGGCTCAGGTAAAACTGATAACTACTTTGCCACAAACGATAGCTCTTGGTTTACCTCACGGGTGGGAACTAGTCAATCAGGTAGGGGTTGTTGCCCTTTTCGCTGGAAGGTCCTCTCAATGGGCCAGCTACTTCGGGGTTCCTGTGGTACTCCTCACAATGAGTTTTAGGGCTTATGCCCAAGTACTTCCCACAGTTAAGTGGATAGGGATTATTCCCATATCTGAACCTACAATAGAAGTGAAAAAAAAAATTGGGCAGAAATTTCACCCAACGAGCCCAAGAAAGTGCTCTGATACCAGATGTGAGGACCCTGCAGCAAATAATTAATCAAAATACACGATATAGCAGCAGAACTCAAAATCACTTTTATATTAATCGTAAGCCACTTCGAGGGGCCAACCTCCTTTGAGCAAGCTCAATACAAAATAACTTCACGGTGCCTTCCTTGGCCTCAACACACACTTATATACTAAAAATAGGTGCCAATACTATGGGTCAAAACCATGGGCCAATATAAACTATGGATCAACAAATACTACAGCCTTCTTACAAAGCATATGCGCCCAACAACAATAACACAAACTATGGATCAACAATTACTATGGGACGACTTACAAAGCATATGCGTCCAACAACAATATACTAACACAGTAAAGAGAAGGATTGACATGGGTTCCTAACACTTCTTCAGCTACTAACACTTGATTGTAGCCAGAGAAACCATCTAATAATGAAAATAGTTCAGAACCCGAGACCATTTACAGCAATTGCTCCATGGGTGGCACATGGTAGTTATGTTTATCGGAAGCGCGGTTTAGATTTCTGAAATCCACGCAGAGTCTGATTTCTCCAGACTTTTTTCTTACTGGTGCCAAATTTGATACCCACTCAGAGTGTCTGACTTTGAAAATGATTCTAGCATCCAATAATTTCTTCACTTCACTCTGAATCAGCGGTTCCAATTTTTGATGCATTTTTCTTAACTATTGCTGATATGGCTTGACGCCTACTTTAATGGGGATGACATGTTTGATGATGCTAGTGTCGTATGTTTTCAAATCTTTGTACGTCCATGCGAAAACATCTTTATATTGTTTAAACCAACTGACGAACTTGTCTATTTCTGTTGGTGAACAACATTTTCCGAGATTCACAAATTTAGGATTCATTTCAGTCCCTAAATTAATCAGCTCAAACTGCAGAGATGAGCCATGGGTCTTCACGTTGGCTGGCCTTCTGAACTTTTCATTTAAATCGAACATTTTTTCTAACATTCTGACTCCTTTAGGAATGAAATTATCGTACTTAATCTTAGCCTGATGCTCTTCATCGTCTATGATCGCTCCTTTAAACACTTTGTCATTTGTTAAACATTCTATGATCTGCTGGTCATCATCGAACACTCGTAGGTTCGTAATCATATCAGGTACAGAGGGCCTGAAAAGTAATTCAACAGAGCATCAATTATTAGTGGGTACCAATATAGCGGCTGATGTGGCGAACAGGTTAGCTGCTGCATTTTTAAGCCTTGGAATTGAAATAATATTGAATGCATTAAAACATTTAAGCAACTCCCATACCTCATTCTGGTAAGCCTTTAAGTGAGGAGAAACACAATGTATTTGATTTCAAATTTGTTTCACAATAATTTTGGAATCTCCAAATTTTTTTAGATTACTTACCTTTAATTCAATCGCTTTCGTCAAGCCTTGCACCAGCGCTTCGTACTTAGCTGTATTATTAGTACACTCAAACTCTAATCTACATGAAATAAAATGTTTATTCTTCTGGGGGTCGATCAGGACACAGCCAACCCCTGAACCCTCTAATGTCTTAGAGCCATCAAAAAACAAAGTCCAAAAATCACTAACTACTAAAGGTGAATCTATTCCTACTGCTAAGCTTACTATATTACAGTCAATTTCATCAGCCTGTGAGAATCGAAGGAGATCAGGATGGGTGTCAGATGTGTTGCTGGCTTCTTCTGCTTGGTAATTTCCTGGTTCCAACTCAATAAAATAGTTTCCCAATACAGAATCCACTGGTACATTCTTTTCCTCCAGTTGAGTAACATTGTACTTAATGTGAGGTTCTCTTAGAATCTTAATCTGGTTTGGACTCCCTTTGTACGGAAACCAAAGATGGGACCAATCTGAGGTGAAATATCCATTTAACTTAGCCAACCAATCTTTGCTCAAGACAAGACCATAAGCATCTAGTATATCATCCACCACGATGTTAATAACTTGGCATACTTTGTCATTGGATGCCAGAAGGATTAGGACATCTTCCATCTCCCCAATTACTTTTATGTCTGTCCTATCCAACTGAACCACCCTCCACGTGGATGGCTTAGGCTTCCCATTGATCTTTTTACAGACTGATATGGGCATAACATTTACTGACGCCCTTGAGTCTACCAAGCAATTATGTACATTATGATTGAAAATTTCAAACATGAGGAGGAAAGGTGGATGTTTTATTTTAGACTTACCTCCAATGCTGGTTTCTCCAATTTCTTCTTCTTCCTGAGGTTGATTGTTATCGGGCAGCTTCTCATCCGTTGCTTCAAGTGCTTTCAATAGTCTTTCTCTTCGCTGTGGCGCTTTACACATTTCGAATAGTGGAACATTTGCTTTTACTTTCTTTAAATCCTCCACGATGTCATAATCCATCGGCTGCTCAATGGGGTGAGGTTTATCAGCATTTATCTTTCCTTCATTTGGCCTAGCCAACGTATTATTCTGCTTCGGATCTTGGCTGGTACTAGTGAATTCTGGAATTTTATTAGCTAAGGATTTATTTTGAAATTTCTTCACATTTCTTTGAAGCCTTTTGATATTTGGTAGAATGAGACTGTTTTCTTTAATTGGCACTTTACTCCTTGTTGTCACGTTGGTTTCCATGACGTCTTTGTAGCTCTGATTCTCTTTGGCATCAAATAATGAAACAGAATCCCACAAATCCATGGTTTCCTCTTCTTGATCCTTTGTTGACGTAGTCTTCTCTTTTCTCTCTTCTTCTCCATCTTCTGTTAATCTAGAATCCAGCAGCTGATTCATGACCAGTGCCATCTAATTTATCCATTGAGTACAATTCTTTTCAGAGTGTGGCTGTTGGTGGAAGGTGCAAAAATTGTCCATGCCCACCTCTGTTAAATTCATAGATGCAGTATTGTGAGGAGGAGGTTGAGACTGCTGTTTATCCTCTCTTTTCTTATAATATGGCTTATAAAACTTTTGTGTTTCCTTTTCTTTCTCCATATCTATGATTTTGTTGGAAAGCTTCTGCATCATTTTGGCCATATTTTCCAAATCTGGTGAATTTTATTCCTTAGGCTTAGTAAACAATAAGGCTTTTCTTCCTGCACCTTTCTCTCCTGACTATTCTGGATAGTATTCAATACTCTCTCTTTCAGCTTCCACTACTTCAGCCTTTTCATAGGTTTCTGTCAAAGTAGGCTTGGCCTTGCCTTTGGCAAACATGGCCAAATCAGGGCCTAAAGCTGAAGTATAATATTCAATCAGAACTTTGTCTAAAGGTCTATTCGTTTCAAAAAAATTCTTGAGATAGGCTACAAACCTTTGTGTGAAATTGTGTACCTTTTCATTTCTTTCTTTCTTCAAGGCGCATATCCCTTTCATGAGGGTTGCATGAGTTTTCTGAGTTGCGTACTTACTTCTGAAAATTCTCTCGAAGGTATCCCAATCAGGGATAGAGTTAGCAGGCAACCCAAAGTACCATGATGCTGCAGCTCCTTTAAGGGTATGCGGGAATAGTCTGCAGACTACATCTTCATACTCTCCGGCCCCTAATCCTTCAATTGCCAAGTAAAAACTTTGTAGGTGATCATCTATTAGTATTTTCTCATTGGGATCAACCTTGGGAAACATCTTGTCAAAGGATTGAGGTAGGTCGTGTAATGGAGGTGTCAGGTTTAATGGTGATCTCGCTCTCCATGCAGGTGGTGGATTTGGTGGGTTAGGTGGTGGATTAGCATTTACGCCGTCCATGAGTCTGGGTGGAGAGTGAGGAGGTGAACCAACTAGAGTATGAGCAGGAGAACTGTGAGGGGTTTCTGGGCCTTCTTGATTCAAAGGTAGCACTACTTCCTGTAAATATTTTTCTACAAGTTCTTCCCAGTCTCCAACCAACACTAAGTCTTTTGCTATAGGACGATCTTTCTTTTTATACTCTCTTCTGGGAAATTCAAGGATGATTGGCAATTCTCCAATATTTTTTACATATGCCCTGGTGTGTCTTCTCAGATCATTAACAATTTTGTTACCAACAGAATATAGATGTTCTCTTTCTTCCGGAATTGGATTATGAAACCCACTGCTCTCAGAATTGTTACCGGTGGAATAATCTTGGGAAAACAGGTTTCCTCGGCTAGCCATACACTGGAGGCCCTCCTTCTAGTGCCAAAAAATATTGAGGCCCCGAAATTCACAGGCAACAATAGTAAGGGATTCTCCCCAATCAACGTTCCCAACTAGCCCATTGACTGTTTGGTATAGGGAATCCGTTCAGTTTGCGGTCCGACTACCGTAGGTCAAAGTAACAAAAACAAAGGCTTTACCGGTTGTGGCCTGGTCCATCGTGTATTTTTGTATTTTTTGACTTAGTTATGATATGCAAGTGCCTAATTAACCATGCAGGGCGATAAGATGCAAGGAGCAGTCACAATGTGATGCGCAGGTTCTTACCTCTCGGCTTAGACTCACTAGCATCTAAATCACATACAACAGGAATTAAAACTAACTATCTAAACTATCACTAGGGAGAAAGATTATCATTCATTGGTGAGTAACATATTTTGTACATGCATAATGAAAAGTTACAGATAGCTGACACTTCTTTCAAGACACATGAACAATTGCAAATTTTTAAACAACCAGTTAGCTAATTGTTTTATGAACAACATTTATTACTCACAGTGGAAAAACATCACAAAATATACTGAAAAGCATTCAACAAAAACATAGGTTCAGGAAGTTAAACACTCTCACAGTTAATGAAACACAGCTGAAAACGAAATAGTTCCCCTTCAACATTGTTCATTTAATCACATTGATACATTCCACATTTCGCTTTCTCCAGCAAGAAAAAGTTACAGTTTCTGATTGTAAAACGAAATAGTTCCTCTTACAAGCAAATGGTTTAGAAGTTCTTCCAGGGAAAAATTCCTTGTCTAAGTTCTACTTTCAAATATTTAAATTACAACTGTAGACCGCTTGGGCTTCCCCCACAAACATCTGACCTTTTAGTTCCTCAACGCTTTACATTCCTCTATCTTTTCTGCGCATGCTCATGATTGGCTGAGTAACTGTCGGACCTTTCATAGCTGCTCCTCTATCCCCATTCATTTTGTCATTTTCTTTCATTTGTCCTTCTTTGCGATCCTGCTAGTTTTGGCCCTGCCTCTACCAAACGGTCTGTCTTCCTCCATGCCACGGTAGTTTGACCGATCTCCCGAAACCACCTGCAATCAATCGACAAGCATCATTCATTGCAATGTCATTTTAAACATTAACCTAAATCACCTGAAAACAGCTAATCCACAAGAAAATGGCCAGGTGCATCGCTCGATCTGGAAAGAGTCTTGATTAAGCCTTGGGCGGGAAAGTTCAAAATTGGCAGTCGGAAGGCTTTGACATCAGACGCGAAAAGGATTTCCTAGCCGCAATGGTGGAAAAGAGAAGAGCTAAAGTTACGCGAAACACGGGTGGGAGAGGCTTTAACCGGAATTCGGAGGGCTTTACACTTCGGAAGCTGAAGGAATTTGAGAGCCGCAACGACGGAAGGGACAAGAGTTAGAGACATCCGAAACGCGGGCGGGAAAAGCTCAATCGGAGGTCGGAAGACATTACATCGAAAGACAAATGAATCTCCCAGCTGCAACAGTGGAAAATAAAATGCTACGGGTATGCGACGAAAAGGTCAACACGCATCGGCAGTCGGAGCTCTTCATACTTCGAATGGCAAACCACTTTGGGAGTTGCAACGGCTGATGGGGAAAGGCTATCAGCCTCCGATTTAAGAATCAATAGAGGTTAAACCCTCTCTACTTCCGGAACAATGGCCTTAAAGAACAAAATATTTGATTTATCCTTGGCTAGCAAAACAATCTCACATCCGCGATCCATCATGAAATTCAAATACGGAAATTTTAGAACAGGATGACAATCAATCTTCAAAGTCACGAAAATAAAGCATGCCCAAAAAAAATGCTCAAGGGTCCAACGATCAAAACAATTCTAAAATCATGAGGAGGGGCCCAAAAATTAAGAAATTTGGGGAGGATGGTTGCAGCTGCAACACTACCCTAACTGTTTCAACCTCCTCAACCTTCAAAACCTCTCTATTTCCCAAAGTATAAATAGAGGCCTTGGGGAGGGCATTAATCAATCAAGTTTGGAGAGAAAAGTTATGCTGGTGGTATATCTTCAGAAGTCTCGGAGCAATAGAACTCATAGTCCTTTGGTTGCAGAGTAGTCCTTGTCTCAAAGGCTAGGTTGTACTCTTATCTCATTCACTGATTGTTAATAAAGAGAATTCTTCTTCCAACATTGTGTTGAGTCTCTTTCATGTATCATGGTTGATGAATATATTCAATTATTCACTAGATATATTGTTTATCTAACCTCTCATGTATACATGTATAATACTGTACTTGGAGAATTTTCTCTTTGTAGGTGAAGGAGGTGCATCCCTGGAAGCTTTGAAGAGAAGCAGAGCGAAAGAAGATCAAGCTTGGATCAACCGTCGGTAATCGGGTGAGTTAATTATTTCTTCCTATTTTCTTTGTGTACTCTATTAAAGCTGATTGTCTGCAAGGTTAGTAGTAAGTTGGTAACCCCATACCCTAGGTTACAAGTGTGTTTAATCCTGAACAACACATGTGCACTACCAAAAAGGAGAACGAAATGACAAAGTTAATTAAAATGCACTACAAGTAATGACCACATTGAAAGTCTTTGCAAAAGGGATTGATTATTAGAAAATGTGATATTTACATTGTATTAATTATTTATTATGGATTTTTATATCTTTCCATTTTAATCTATAACAACCGTATAATACGCTAATCCATTATTGGTTGTGAAGATCATGGGGATGCCCAACATACTTGTATCATATTTTGGGCATGGATAAATTTAGGGGCTATATATAGCCCATGTGCTATATTAAGGGGGTTACAAAAATTTAGTGGGCTATTTTCTTATATGGAAAGGTTTTTTTCAACTCAAATATATTCTCCCAATATTTATTAGAAAAAAAATAAATCCAAAATGATTATCCTCCTATATATTAAAGAGGAAAATGAAAAAAACTAGTTTGGGCCTAGAAAAATCTCCCTCCAATCTATTTTTGGCCCCTAAATTCTAAAGAAAATATAGAGAAACCACTCCTTCACCCCAAATTTTTAGTAATGGAGGATCCCAACGGTTATTTATCCCTCCATTTTCCTTGAAATTTAGGCATATGGTTGCAATCACTTGTATTTTTTGTCAATTTCATGCGATACTTTATTTGATCCATTTATTTCTAGTATTGGAGGGAGATCATGGACTATTTTGTTATATATAAAGGCTATAATGATTCATCGTTCACCCACATCAAATTGCACTTGTGGGGTGAAGGTTTTGGTTAATGTGATTCCACCTTTCATTCTTAGTTTTGTCAACCTTTTAATCTTCACATGACATCTCCATTGTCGAAAGATCAGGTTTTAAAGGGGCATGTTGCACATGCAATTTATCAAAGAATGCAAATTTGCATAACACTTTTTATCCAATAATTAACATGGTATGCTTTTTATCATGTTTTTTTATCGAGAGTTACAATATATTATTGTATTGTAAACTTACCTTTTATCATGCTTTCTACCACGGATTATTTTTCAGGCTTGTTAAACTCTAGGGCACTCTTGATTCTTAGGGATCATTTGGTGTTATTAGGGTTTTAATCTATCCTGGCATTATTGGTTTCATGAAAGGGTTATAGAGCTCAAAAGATATGATTTATTTTATTCATTGTCATGTTTAAACTATTGATTGAAATTTATATGTTGTTGGTGGATGCTACTCTTGATGGAGAGATGCCACATGGTTTTTATATATTCAAACTGAATTTGACCTAGTTGATTAAAATGTGCTTTTATTAGGATCTTTCTATGCAATTATTATTGGATCTAATACGTTAATCAGAGTGTATATGTTCATTTGTTATGTCTGTTATTCTTTATGCTTGGAATGTTTGTAATATAAATGAATACACACTAATTATAATGGCGGGGCTATAATTGAATGGCCATTATTTTTGTTGTGTTCTTGTAGATTTCTCCAAAGCGTACTAGTAGATTCTTTTATTTGTATTGAGAATTTCATGATTCGTATATTTTTTTATTCATATTGGCAAGTTCATCAATTTTATTTGTGACCTAAATTTTTTGGGTTCGGTACTTGTTTTATGATAATTTTTTGGAAGGATCATTCAGAAGTAAAATGTTTTTTGGTGATTTGTTTTGATGTGTAATTGATACCATCATCCATAAATGGATGTAGTTATGTTTGTTAAATATATGATTTAGTTGGAATGCGATACTTTATTTCCACCATGATTTATATAATATGTACATGGCATGTTGGACATGAGATGTAGACATTATGCTATTTGATATCTAGTTTTTTGCATTCAATGAGGGCGCTAAGAAAATTTTACCACATTTTGTATGCTTTCAAAAATTTCCAGGACATGGATACAAACACCTCCTCAATTTATATGAGAAAAATTAGCCTTTAATATATTAATTCTAATGATATGTTTGATGATGCATTAATTTGATTTCCATTATTGTTGTGTATGTTCTTATTTATAATAACCATTGCAAGATTCTAACTAACTCTAAAAATTCTAAATCAAATGACATAATACATTATTTGATTGTCAACAAAAGAAAGGAAAATTGGCTTTCGTATCTGTAAACAAATAAGCAGGTTATTTTTTTCTTAAAGGGTAGCTTAAAAATGTCATATTTTGAAAATAATCTAATTGGGAATTCATACGCTATATTAAGGTTGTGTTTATCGATAATAATCCACATTGTAATAATGGTTTGTGGGTACCATAATCACTCCATAGTGTAAAGCATTCAATTCTATTAATTTTTGGGTATCTCAATATTTGGGTCACCACATGTTCGTTGGACCATTAAGGGAAGAGTTAAAAAGTGGAATCCCCACTTGCTTTGAATCTAGTTAATGTAGTTGTGTTTCACCAACACTTCCAGTTGTGAGTGTCCCAATACTACTTGTAAAATGTATAAATAAATACCTCATCTCCCCATTCATGCATTTGTTCATTTAAGGGTCTAGGAATCGAGATAGTTGAGATTTGGTATACACACTTCTATTTCACTACCTTAATAACCTATAGAATAAAAAGTTGATTCTTATTAGAAAATGATTCACCAGGACGTTACAAGGTTTTAAAATTTAATGAAAGATTCACCAAGTTTTTACAATATTTTATATTTCGGTGAAATATTCACCAATATTTGATAATTTAGTGAAAGAATCACCAAACGTTTACAGGATTATATAAAAGAATAAAATATTAGCCAAGAAATAATATATACATATTATATTATTGATAAAATAGCCTTCAATTTTTCCTATATATTAGGGAGATTCACCCATTTCTTATACATATAAATTTTTGGGGTTTTTTAAAAATTATCCCTAATTTTGGGTTGAAATTCTTACGAGAAGGATAATTCCTCTTAAACGTGGATTGGATTAACGTCACATTATGCAACTTTTTTAGTGCGTTCTTGCAAATATGAAAAGGGTGAATGGTATGAGTGGAATATTACTCATATTTGAGCTAAAGAACATGGAATGGACAAAAGAATTCTTGCATCATGTTCAGAAGCTAAAGGAGGAGGGATGGTTTTCCATGTATGAGAGGATACCTGGATACAATATTTAATTCATAGAGAATTTTTCTCTGAATTTTAGGGGTTATGTGGTTGATTTTGGTGATTTTGAGTTCCATGTAATTGAGGAATCAATTTCAGCCACAATTGGTGTGATTGCAGAAGGCGAGAGATGATTTAAAAAGAAACAAAAAAAAAACTACAATAAGATCCTCCTTCCTTAGCATAAAAATCCCAATTAGAGCAAGGTAATACAATGGAGCTTTCTAAAAGAGGAATGCCACAACATCTCAAGCATTGTTCAACATTATGTAGGTTATGAAGGCATGTTTTCTATTGTTTTCATGTATCCTTTGAGATTCCTAGTTCATTTAATAGGCATTAAAAAGTTAAATTTTCACTTTTATTTGGAAAGAAGTCTTTACAATATGGATACTAGAGTTCAAAACAACCCTAAACATACCATCCATAGTGTTGTTCATCATGGCTTAGTAAAGTTACATGTGCTTGAGGAATTAAAGAAGAAAGAAAGGTCTTGTTCGTACTTCTTGTTTTGGTTAGGTTTTAAAATTGAACACGAAGTGCATGATGAAGACAAGGGTAAGGTGGATGATAGAAAAATAAATCATCTTGAAAATTCAAATAAAGCATTAAAAAAATATCAATAGTGGTCAGGGTGAACAACATATACAGGAGGAGGTCTCAGAGCATTAAGAGCACTATAATGATGAACCAAATCCTGTAGTGGAAGAAGTGAATTCACATATGCCATTTGAAATTGATTAAGGGAAATCCCATTTGGAAGTCATGTTATTTGAATTTGTTTAGATATTGAGTATTCCCACTCCTAAATATAACATTCAATTTGCAAAGAAAAATAAATAAGACACTGACAACACTAAGATGGTTGAAGAACATGAAAATGAATCAACCTCTTATCGTGAAAATTTTAATAGTTGTAGCATGAAGCCTGAAACTAGTAAATGGAGGGCTAAGACCCGAGCCACCAATAAACTAAGGTCTAACATGAAAGAAATTATAAACATCAAACTAAAGAAATACATTCTAATTAGTATTGAGGACTCTTCAAATGAGGAGGACCAAAAATATAATAAGGTAGAAGAAATGTTGACTAGGGTTTTATAAAAGATTAATGAAGGCCTTAAAAAATTTCCATATCTTTTGTAAGGAAGACGTGCAGTTAAAGGAAATTTTTTGATGGAGGATTCAAGGGATGAAGTGACTCCAGATCCTATAGATTTTACATACAAAGAGGAATGAGTGGATACATAGGAATTGGCTCACTCTTCCAAAACACAAGAGGTTTCCCCTGAAACAATTTATTCCATAGAAGTTCCTATAGATGGAATTCATTCTAGAGAAGAGTTGGATATAGAAAATGTTAAAAAATAACTCCAACAAATTAAATCACATAAAAAGAATTTAAATGAATCTAATGATATAATTATGCAAGTGAACCAAATGCTTAGGAAATACCTACAGGAGTTAAACAAAAACTATGCAGAATTAGTCCAGGTGGCTCAAAAAGAATTTAAGAGGAGGAAGGTGGCTCAACAAAGAAATGAAGACCTTTCAAAGCATAATGAATACCTTCTAGAGAGACCTTTTGTGATAGATAAATAAAGTTTGTGATTGCAAAATCAATCCCAATCCTTGGATGGGTTAGCTGTGTTGGATGAAGAAGCATGCCATATTTGATTAAGTCAGTCTCCACTTTTCAAGGGATCTACGTCCCCAAATGATCGAAAAAATATTGTTCAAATTCTGAGTTGTTTTGGATAATCATCAAAGGTTTAAGATTACTAAACTAGATCCATGAACCTTGGATCATCTTATCTAAATCAACATGTGTCTCAAGTCAATTATGGAATCATAGCTCGTGACTTTCTTTAGAATGATTTTTTTATGGATCGAAGGCATGAATTAAATGTAAACTTTTGTTTAATTGTCTAGTTATTTGTAGCTATTTTGGAAATATTCAATCCTTATATTGTGGATCTCAGAAATTGCTTTTAGAACTCTGTTTAGTTATAAAATGTAAACAATAATATAGTAGAGGGTATTACAAATATGAGGGTCGTGAGGACGTTTTGGAGAGTTTAAGACATACACTCTATGCATTTTGAAGATCTCTAACAAATGTTGAGATTTATAATGCATATCAAGGGTCAGGTTTTAGCTTTATTTTTACTTGAATGTTCTACAGTTTATTTAAACTATCTATGTTATGAAATCTTTCATGTTGATGTTGTCATTATGAATGCTCATATGGTTAATGAACATTCAAGAAATATGTGTCTAAATGTGTTTTTAAACATAGTATTTTAAATGTTATATGTGATTGAACTATTTGTTCCACATGATATCATGAAATATTTAACCTGAGAAAGATTGATATATTTATCCATGTTGTTTAATCAGTTCTCGTTATCTTTAGACTCTAATGTTTTCAGTTGTATTTTACTCTCCCCTTTTATATTATTCATGACTCCTTGATTCATAAATTAATCAAGTTTTATATATGAACCTTAAAAATTATATGTGCATAAAATTTGTATCGTGTAGTCTAGTAAAGACCTTAGGACTGACAGTTGGTAACACAAAACTTTTGAAAATTATGTTCCTTTGTGATTTCTATGAAATTGTTGTAGCAACAGAGGTAGTCCTTGTGTATTTATTCCTCGATTACATTTTATTAGTTAAATATGGATATGCTTGGATCTGTTGAATCTTGGTTGGCTTATGTGGATCAAAGTAATTGTTGGGAATGCTCATGTTGATATAGCATAGGGGTCGATAGGATGCACATTAATGCAATCCTCTATAACCAACTATTACCAACATAATATTATTTGAACTTGGCCTAATTGATATTCACAAAAATTATATAGTGTTGGTTATGTTCAAAGTTAAAGATTATATGTATCATTAGATAATTTAAATATTGATTTCCAACCATATTGTAAGCATCCTTTGGCCAAGGATGTGGTTGAGTATGACAAAAGTATGGTATTTCTCCCTTCTTATTTTTAATAACTAAATGAATTTGTTGAATATAGGAAACCCATTTGAGACAACATTTCTCTTGAAGCTTGGATTGATAATTAAGGAAGATCAATAAATGATGATGAATGCACAAGGTTGTTTCTTTCCCCCAAAATATAGTGTGTTATCATTGGGATTGAGCCCAAAGGTTGTGGAAGGCCTTCTCCCGGGCAACAGCAAAACCACTTTCGAAGAGAGAACTAGCTTTCTGCTCTTCTGAGAGGGATCTCTCACCAAATATTAACAATTCCAGATATGTACAAGTGAAACTATAAATTGTTTACAAAATTGGTTGAAACAAAACACAGAACCATTGGGTGATGCAGTCAAGATATGTAACATAAATAAATAGAACTTATGCAAGCGATTTCAACACAGGGGAAAGATAGCCACCTGATCACAGTCGATTTATAATTGTTTGGTGGAAAAAAAGAACATGAATAGACCATCAATGCAGAGCATTGAAAAATGAATTCTATATTAACTTTAGAATAAAAATTTGGTGAATATCTGAAACAACAGACGGAGCATAGCAAGTATGAATTCCAACCTGTTATACACTGTGTTCAGATATGAAGGGAAACAAAATGGGAGAGATAAACTAGAAAAACATTCAGATAAGAAAGGAAGCAACAAACTACAAATACGAATGACACATGAATCCTTGTAAAAACCGTCGACCTCAGCTCTGCAATTTTTATAAAAATTCTCTCGAAAGCATACACAACAAATTTTTCATCGGTTTCAACCCTTTCTCCTTCTTCAAGAGGTACATTTATAACATTTTTGGACTTCCTAAACCGACATTCGAAAATCAAAATTTGTTACAACTGAAGAACATCTTCCAACAAACTTTGGACATGGCCTATACACCACGATTCACATAAGACAAAACTAAAATGCGGACTACTAAAAAAACAGGCTTAAAGCGCCTCCTGCATATCCCAGATGGTAATAGATGTGCACAAAATGAAAGAGGTTTTTGTAATTGGCCATGTTCCAAAAAACACCCATGTATTATTTTCCTTTGATTCAGATCCATATCCTTAGGATCTTATTTTTAAACTGATGACTCAGATAGTAAACCTATAAATTTTTGGAAAATACCCTGTGAATATATTTTAAATTATCCCAACCTGTGATACCCGTGTAAAATATGAAGGAGGGTTTTGTAGATAGGACTGTGGTGAAGAAAAATCTCTCTCATTTTCCTAAAATTCAACTCCATATGGCTGAAACAATTCGTTGAGTGTGATGTTTGAAACAGTCCTTTGGAAAACCTAAAAGATAGCTTGTAAAAATAACTTTGTTTCTCCTAACCCATAGGACCTAGATAAAAAATGAGAGAGGTTATTTAACATGATATTGTTATTAAGAGAAACCTCATTCAATTTTGTATAATTCATTATGTCTTTCCAGAAACAATTGATTGAAATAACTGACTAAAACTGTCGTTTAAAAATTTGGAAATTTTCTCTCTGGAGATGACTTTAGTTCTCTCAATCCACAGCACCTGTGTAAAAAATGAGAGATTTTATTGTATATAGGTGTGTTATGAAGAAAAACCTTTCTTAGTTTCTGAAAAATAATCTTGTTTAGGCAGGAACAATTGATTTAAAATAATGACCAAAACAACCATTTTCGTAAAAAAAACAACCATGCTCTACTGCTTTAATTCAGATACTGTGTTTGTGTGGATGTTCTTAATGCTGAATCCTTCATTTATAGATTTAAATTTCTGGAGTTTTTGCACCATTATAGACTGTATTGTAAGCTTCATTGGCTCAGTCGCTTACATTATAAAATTCCTTTCCATCCATGCAATTTTAAACAAGCAATACTTCTCCCAACCGAAAACGTTTTTACACTATTGATTTGCTGGGAAAGTTGATGATGTAACAACACGTTTTTTAACTTGATCCCAATACAAAATTTCACTGACTGAAAAGTTGATTTACCTCGTGCAAGTTCACAATGCGAAATGATCGTACACTGTGGATTGGGATTTTGGTAAAAATATAGCCGTCAAAACATTTTGCCCATACCCAATTTCACGAATTGTAAAACTTCATTTCTCCTTGCTAGTTGAAAATACGAAATACATTCACGCCGTTCATCCTTTCCAAGCCATATTATGGCCATTGAAATATGCAGGATTTTAAATGATTTCACAAATTGAAAAAGTTCATTATCTCGTGCATCTTCATAATGCGAAATTTATTTGAGCCGTGGATTTTCCTCACTTGCCAATCTAACCATGAAAACCTATCTACCATTTAACATCATTTCACAAATTGAAAAATTTAATCACTCCGTGCAACTTCACAATGCAAAATTTCTTTTGGTAGTTGGATGTGACTGAGTTTGATATGAGCCATTGATCTATGTTTAATTTTGCTGCAAAAGTGGGAGGTTGGTGTGCGAGCCCTATTTGAATTTATGCCAAGAAACAAAGTGACATCATAATTTCTTGAGCACTTGGGCTTTGGATAAAATACCTCTTGGTAAGATATTCCATTTACCTTTTCCATAAAATATTCAAATTCTTTTTGGATTTATAAAAATAATTTTTTTTTTATTTTTATAAAACATAATCTTTAGCCTCCTTTTACAAAATATATTTCATGAATTTTTGTAAACATTATTCATAATGAATAATTTGTCTCTATAAAATATCTCCTTCTTAACCAAAATCCTTTAACTTTTTCTTGCACCACCTCGGAATTTTTATAAATTGTTTTAATGAGGAATGTTTGAAAACCATATGATCCTCAAGAGAAACTCAGAATTTTCAAGCAATGAGGCTTACTGCGGAAAAACTAAAATGGTGCTAATAGCTGGCTCCACGAGGGATGCTACCCTCCCAGCAAGGTGGCAAAGAACCCTTGTAGACCAAGTTCCAAATCCATTGGGTTGCTCCCAATTTTCCTTGAAATCCTCAACCTATTCTTAATTGAACCAAAAATTGAAACCATTATGCAAACAAATCTCACTCTTTCAACTTGTTACCTCTCACTTGTCCACATTGTGAAAACTGAAGGCAACTATAACTGCACATCTGAAATTTAAAACTGAAACTGAAATTAAAACTGAAACTGAAAACAAACTGAAAGCTGCTGAATGGAATGCTCACCATGTCTAGCTTATTCATCTTTACTTACCTACCCTACTTACTAAGCATCAATGCTCAGTCAAGTAACTTCTGACTTCTAATGAACCCACTAAATCAAATGATCTGATAAACCGACTTTCTCTTCATGCTTGATAAACAACAGAACTGAAGGACCTAATGGCACAGCGTTATAATAAAGAAATCGATCTTTACAGTAGAGATATAACCATCTATTACGACTGCCAAGATTCTCCATGTACTCTTCCATTGGATCATAAAAAACATGACAGGCTTCAAAAAATTCTGTCATTTGCTTACCATGAGAAGGCTGTCCCAACTGTAAATTTCCTTGCACACTGTCAAAATGATCTTCAAAAGAACCATGCAAGGAAAACACATGATAGTCTCCAAGCAAGACATCCACAACTTCATCTAAAATTTCTGATTTTAAAACTTCATATTCTTTATATGCTTCAATAGAAACATCATTCATTTCTTCAATAGGATCGAGCAAATAGATTTATTCTTGACAAAAAACTTCTGAATTTGAAAAACAATAAGAAACATCCATTTGAGAACCCCCATCTTTTTCTTTGTTATTCAACTCTTCATTACATACTGCTAGTTTTTCTAAAGGCTTGGATTGATTGCATAACTTCCCTTCTCGCTCATCATCCATTCGAAGGAAATTTATACATTCATCCACAATATCAAATTTATGTTTGTGATCAGAAACATTAAGTCCCTTTTTGAACCACTCAAATGAAGGAAAACAAAATGGCAGTTTCCACTATGTTTTCATACTTTTGATCTTGGATTGCAATGAAATTTTCTTCACTAACAGAAATTGTGACAGGCTGATTGCACTCTTCAGAAAACAAATCAGTACACCCATCTCCTTTCAAATCACTAGGCTGATCATCTTCTTCAAGCAAAGAGAGCTTTATATATTCATGTAAATATTTAGGTGAAATTTGAATTTGATCAACATGCAGCAGTTTTCTTTCAACCATTATTTCAAAATCTGATTTTTCTTTACTTGCATTTTCAGAAAATGAACACGTGGAGGGACTACATGACTGATATTTTCCAGAATTATCATCTTTGTTGTAATCAATCACATAAGCATTGTAACTTTCTAGAGATTGCAGATGCGAAAAGGAATTTTCTGATTGGGAAGGGGAGGCCTCTTCTTGTAACAAAAATTTGGAAGTTGAATAAGATGAGAAAGGATTTGATTGACAGTCCCAACCTCTCCCTTGGTCACATAGAGAATGACAAGAATGCTGCAAATCATCATCAGTTTCAGGAAGAGAGATATAACTGGTTGAATCTAAGCTTTGGTCTATGTCAACTTTAGTCAAGGAGGACAATACTAACTGCTGGGAAATTTCTTGAATATCATGGAAATTGGCTTATCTTTCTTTTTGAGATGAATATTCATGTAAGATATCTAAAACCTCTTCATCCAAATACTGATCATCACCACACTCATCTATTACATTTTCAATGAACTCTCTATCGTGTGTGCAACAATCTTGAAGTAACAACAAAGAAGGATAATACCTTTCGAAATGTTCATGAAATATGGTATGAAATTATTTAAGGGAGGATAAAATCCCTACTGAAAATCCCTCATACCAAGACCTTGCATATCCTTCTAAACTAAACATGAATAGTTTCATTAAAGAATCTTCATGCCATCCCACTCCCAGCTTATGTATATGCTTATGAAATCTAAATAAGTGGATGGAAGCATCATCACCCTTTTCATCATTGAATTTTGGGAGATATGTTTGCCAATTTAGTAGAGGTATTTTATTGGGATAACCAAGAATGGTAGCAAGATTCATAGGATTATACCTTGCAGTCCAAGAAGTCATCTTGATGGTGGAGAAACTGAATCAACTCCTCAAACTTTGCAACCCTGTTTGATAGTGAAACTTCCATAGAACATTATGAAGAATGGATCCTTCACAGATGGAGTCACCAGGTGAAAAGAGACATGACCTTATTGTTGTCTGACCATTGTTCACCATCAACAGTAATATCTAAACATTTCATTCAAATCCAGGGAAGATTTGAGATCTCTCCCCGTCTCTGTATTTTTGACCATTTCTCTTCCCAATGGAGTCACCTTCCAGAATCTTTCAGTGGGGTCGCCAGGGAACATGATACAACCTTTTTCACATGTAAGAATATTTGTTTGCCCAAAGAAAGTCTTTATCCTTTGAATCTTTGTTATTCTTCCCATGGATGATATTCAATCTCATCCTCAACAACGGTGTCAGTTTTTTAGCATCAAGATTGAGCCCAAAGGTTACTGAGGGCATGCTCCAGGGTAACAACATAACCACTTTCTAAGAGAGAGTTGGCCTTCTAGTCTTCCTAGAGGGATCTCTCACCAAGTATTAACAATGCTAGATATGTACAAGTGAAACTATAAATTGTTTGCAAAATTGGTTGAAACAAAACATAGAACCATTGGGCGATGGAGTCAAGATATGTAACAGAAATAAAGAGAACTTATGCAAGCAATTTCAACATAGGGGAAATATAGCCACTCAATCACAGTCGATTTATAATTTTCTGGTGGAAAAGAAGAACATGAACAGATCATCAACACAGAGCATTGAAAAATGAATTCTTTATTAACTTTAGAAGAAAAATTTGGTGAATATCTGAAACAACAGATGGAGCATAGAAAGTATGAATTCCAAACTGTTATACACTATGCTCAGTCATGAAGGGAAACAAAATGGGAGAGATAAACTAGAAAAAAATTCACATAAGAAAGGAAGCAACAGACTACATATACGAATGACACATGAATCCCTGTAAAAACCGTCGACCTCAGCTCTGCAATTTTTATTAAAATTCTCTCGCAAGAATACACAACAAAATTACATCAGTTTCAACCCTTTCTCCTTCTTCAGGAGGTAAATTTATAACATTTTTGGACTTCCTAAACTGACATCCAGGAATCAAAATTTGTTACAACTGAAGAACATCTTCCAACAAACTTCGTACATGGCCTACACACCATGATTCACATAAGACAAAAATAAAATGCGGACTACTAGAAAAATAGGATTAAAGAACCTCCTACATATCCCAAATGGTGATAGATGTGCAAAACCTTAAGGAGGTTTTTGTAACTGGCCATGTTCCCAACAAAACCCATGTCTTATTTTCCTCTATTTCAGATCCATCTCCTCAGGATCGTATTTTCAAACTGATGACTCAGACAATAAACCTGTAAATTTTTGGAAAAATACCCTGTGAAGATATTTTAAATCCTCCCAACCTATGATACCTGTGTAAAATATGAAGGATGTGTTTGTATATAGGCTTGTGGTGAATAAAAATCTGTTTTCGTTTCTTGAAATTCAACTCCATCTGGCTGAAACAATTCTTTGAGTGTGATGTCTGAAACAGTTCTTTGGAAAACCTAAAACATAGCCTGTAAAAATCACTTTGTTTCACCTAACCCATAGCACTTGGGTAAAAAATGAGAGAGGTTATTGAACATGATCCTGTTATTAAGAGAAAACACATTCAATTTTGGAAAATTATTTATGGTTTTTTGGAAACAATTGATTGAAATAACTGACTAAAACAGTCCTTTAAAAATCTAGAAATTTGCTCTCTAAAGATGACTTTGGTTATCTCAATCCATAGCACCTAGGTAAAAAATGAGAGAGTTTATTCTAGATAGGTGTGTTATGAAGAAAAAAATTTCTTAGTTTCTGAAAAATAATCTTGGTTAGTTGGGAACAATTGATTTAAAATAATGACCAAAACAACCATTTTCGTAAAAAAAACAACCATGCTCTACTGCTTTAATTCAGATACTGTGTCTGTGTGGATGTTCTTAATGCTGAATCATTCATTTGTAGATTTAACTTTCTAGATTTTCTACACCATTCTAGATTGTAGTGTAAGCTTCATTGGCTCAACTGCTTACAGTATAAACTTCCTTTCCATCCATGCAATTTTAAACAAGCAATAACACGTATTTTAACTTGATCCCAATACAAAATTTTGGTGACTGAAAAGTTGACTTACCTCATGCAAGTTCATAATGCGAAATGATCATACACTGTGGATTGGGATTTTGTTAAAACTCAAGCCGTCAAAACATTTTGCCCATACCCAATTTTGCAAATTGTAAAACTTTTTTTCTCCTTGCTAGTTGACAATGTGAAATACATTCACGTCGTTCATCTTTTCCCGGCCATATCGTGGCCATTGAAATATGCGGGATTTTAAATGATTTCGTGAATTGAAAAAGTTCATTATATTGTGCATATTCATAATGCAAAATTTATTTGAGCCGTGGATTTTCCTCACCTGCCAATCTGACCGTCAAAACCTATCTACCATTTAACATCATTTCGCAAATTGAAAAATTTAATTGCTCCGTGCAACTTCACAATGCGAAATTTCTTTTGGCCGTTGGATTTGACTAAGTTTGATATGAGCCATTGATCTATGTTTAATATTTTTGCAAAAGTGGCAGGTTTGTGTGTGAGCCCAATTGGAATTTATGCCAAGAAACAAAGTGACATCATAATTTCTTGAGCGCTTGGGATTTGGCTAAAATACTTCTTGGTAAAATATCCCATTTACTTTTTCCATAAAATATCCAAATTATTTTTGGATTTTTAAAAATAAATTTCGTTTATTTTTATAAAACATAAGTTTTATCCTCCTTTTACAAAATATATTTCATGAATTTTTGTAAACATTAGTCATAATGAATAATTTGTCTCTATGAAATATCTCCTTCTTAACCAAAAGCCTTTAGCCTTTTGTCATGCCACCTCAGAATTTTTTTAAATTGTTTTAATGAGGAATGTTTGAAAACCATTCGATCCTCAAGAGAAACTCAGAATTTTCAAGAAATGAGGCTTACTAAGGAAAAACTAAAATGGTGCTAACATAGTGACACCATTATTTTAAAACTTGTACCAAACTATAAAATTTCCTATGATACGTGATCTATTTGATCTTAGCATCAGAGAGTGTCTCCAAGTTATAGGCAGTAGTATGGCCTGGGTATTTAGGGATGACCCCAATATCATATTGAGAAGATTCAACATCAATCTAAAAAGGAAAATGGATACCTAGAAAGTGGATGACATGATCTAATTAAAGGACATCCTTATTATTTAATATATGAAAAATTGTTGTTGAGCAAGAGAATTCCATACAAAATGAGACTAATTGGAGATATGATGTAGTGGGTGTGCTAAGTGGGGAAGGTGAGCAATGAAGAACCCAGATAAGTTAACCCCCCAACTCCCATAAATATTTTGATATGAAGAGAATTTGTGGGAGAAGGAAAATAGGCCAATGCTTCCACCTTATTCAAATCAAGATGAACCCCATTCTAATCAATGATAGACCCCAAGTACTTAAGTGAGGATTGGCGAAAATAAAACATTTGTTCTTTCATCTGCAATTTTTGTGTATGTAACAGGTATGGGATGGTGCACACATGCCGAAGGTGGTCTTCCCAAATGATACTAAAAATGAGAATGTCATCAAGGTAGATGACCACAAAAATGGTTGATGTTAGGCTGGAATATAAATAATGTCATCAAGGTAGAAAGTATCCAACTTTGTACTAAGAAAACATGTTTCCTCATTTTTTGGTTTTGTAGACTTCTAGGATGATAGTTTCAATGGTGGGGGATTATAGAATCAAATAAAATAACTCCAATTTCAATAAAGACGAGTACTTATACATTCTAAAACCTATTCATTTTAAAGGACACTCTAATATCTCTATATACAACAATGCTATAAAAAAATCTATAAACAAAGAATTTTATAAGATTAAACAATTTGTAAAAATATTGTCAAAATGAAATGATTCAGATATAAATAGCCAAATAGAAAACCTAGCACAAACTAGCTCATGCTTTTGTCCTATCAGTATGTATCCAAATATGTGAACCAATGCAATTTTTGCAAGGTATTTTTCTTGTATTTTCTTGAATACCATCCCTCTCATTATCAATATTAGCATGCCCATACATTAAAGGGTTGTTCCTACCATTTTGCAGAAAAAATCTGGTCACCCATGTCAGAAAGATAATTATCCATTTAGCACTATCAATAATGCTAAAAATAAAGGAAAATAAAACAATTTCAAATTGTTCTTATGAAACTAAAATGAAATTTTTTTTCAACATTAAAATAAATTTTCACAACCTATACATACTCCCATTGGTCAATAAGCTTACTAATTGGACATGTAGAACCATAGTTGACGTGTCACTACAATATTTCATGAGGACACTAAGGAACAACCAAGGAAGAGTACAAGAGGACCATTTTGAAGCATCTATAAAACAAAAACATCTACAATAAAATGAAAGAATATGTTGTCCAGTGATCTTTGGTAGTATGCCTCTAGTAGATTAAGAAAGGAAAATAAGCTATAATTATGTATCCCACTTCAAATTTTTCATTCCACTTCAAATTTTGCAACAAGGTGGAACCCTCAAGATAGAATCAAGTTTGAGGGATCTCAGGAATTATTCAATAAGCGCATTATTCTTGGCATAATTTGAAGGTTGGCTTGGATAAAGAATATTATCGACCATGTATTCCTTGGAATTAATTTTATGGACATGGAAGCATCTTAAACCATATAGGATAAAAAACAATGTCTTGGTTCCTCTTGTAGAATCTCGAGAATATTCCAAATGATGAGGTGGGTTACAGGATCCCCTTGTAAGTTATATGACCTGTAATTCAAATTCATGATCTAACAGATTGTGTAATTTTCTATGAGGTTCATTGAAATTGACTTTACTAGTAGGTTCAAACAAAAGGAAATGTTCTAAATTGAACTATGTGTGGTTGACAATATCATACTATTACAAACTTTCCTAAAAAATGTTTCTCAAATCACAATAAGCAAATTCTAAATGTATCAAGAACAACTCAATCTTGCAAATTGTAACCTTATGTTAAGTATGCCAAGGAACACATAGAAATTGCATAGAACATTATGCATTTACTAATAGCAGTATAAAAGTAGGGCAGTTATGAAAATTATGAAACTAACAATGTGCAATTCACGTGAAATTCCTCAATTAAGTTCTTCTAGATTTTGGGGTTTATGAGTACTTGACTGATGTAAATGGATTGACAATTGCTTATCCTAAACTTCTTTTGTTATGTTAGTAAATTTATCTATTGCATATATTTTTACAGCTTCCACATGGACATTTGTATCATCATATCTTTCAATCATTTTCACAAAAAATCCAAGTAGAGCTCTAAAAAAAAACCAATCAACAAGAGAAATTGCAAGGGATTCAAATAACTTTGGAAATGGACCTAATCACACATGTACAATTAGTACAAAATACTCATTTGGTTGGAAAATTATTGATTATGGAGCTGAAATAAAGCATAATCTACATAAGTTAGGATCCTTGTATACCATGGCCACTAGGAATTCTCTTTAAACCTTTTTTATTTTTCACTTTTATGGATGCTTACTTCAGCTAATAGGGGAACTATTACATATCCTTAATTGATAAACTTAAAAATCATTATTGAGGATATGATGGAACCCAAATGAGTTTAAAAATTTGCACAAAGATTTAACTAGATGTATTGTTTTAGAATCTAATTTGACCTTCCATCTTTTGAGAGTAACTTTGATATTTTTATTTTTTAGAGTGCTTATACTCTAGTTGTATATAGAGTATATAAACACACCCTAGCATCTAGGGTGAGTCCCATATAAATAATCATGCAGGACTAGGAAAAAGATTGAAAATAATTGGAATCCTTACGACAAACAAGTTTGTGTTAGTAATTTTCTAAAGGATTTTTCTTTCTCTAATTCACAAAGGAATCACATAGAATCAATATCCTTGAGTGCCACCAATATGATTTGGTAGTTTACTTGTATTCTCTTAATGAAACAAATATTTTTCATTGATAAATAAGCTAAAATATGTGTCCTTGTTTGAAAAGAATTCATAGGCCTTGATTTCTTAAAATGCAGATTTATCATGAAAAGATAACTAATTTTGGTTGGCTAATTTGAAATACTTTAAATCTATTTTAGTATATTTATGGTTGTAATAAATACAGTGCAATAAAGTAATTTCAATTTTGTTCATTATATTACCTGCTTGTGGTAAATAGTTATCCCGCAATCAACTATTTTTCCTGTAACAAATGTGCAATAATATCGATACATAAAATAGATAACTACAATTGTTAAAATGAATAAATAAACACATTATAATCAATTAAATACCAATAAAATATATAGTTGATAAATATTTCATGATATAACTTTTATATATGCATTAGAGAATGATACCATTTTTCACTAGTTTCCTTTCCACTGGAAAGACCTACATAAATAATGACAGAATAATATGTTTATATGAGTGGATGAAAAATATGTGAATTAATAGGAATATCAACATGTATGAGACTCTAAATATATTAAAGGGGAATATCTTAATGAGCTTCTATTGGTTTCAAGAATAACTTATTCTCTACTAAATAGGGCCAACCACGTGAGGATAGAAGCTCGTATGTCCCCCCGCCCCTCACATCACTCTCAATTCTCCACACCCAATATATATACTAGAAAGTAAGTGCAAATGAAATATAAAATGATATGCATTAAAGGTAAATACAAGCTAAAATTATATGCATTAAAAGACAATTCTAGCTAGCATATAAGATATAATTTTTCATAGATGCAAATTAAAAAATAGTAGATAAATAAATCATGAATGGTACTTATTTGTAAACATTAACCCATGTGCCTTCATAGTCTTGTCAAACATAATCCATGCCACCGTCACCTATATCTTCATCATATTTTCATTTTGTCCCTTCAAAGTCTACATTGCTTAATAGATCTGCATACTCCACTTCATATTTGTTACTATTTCTCAGCCCCTTTGGAGGGATGTCAAAACCACATACCAATCATTCTATATAGGATCTTGTACATAAAAGACATGTTGAGATGCTAAAATAAATGGATCATCTTGCAATTTGTCCTTACTTAAGAATATCTTCAAATTCACCATGGTGAAACCAATTTCATCAACTTTCATTCCATTCTTCTTGTGTACATCTATCCAATCACATTTGAACAATGTAGACTACACACAATAGTACTCCAAGATGATTATTTCTTCGATCACTCCATAATATGTTGTCATCTAATGTAGAGGATTCTTTTCTTTTTCCCTTGATCTCATTAATGTTTGTGCATCATTGCACACACCACTATTTTGAGTGGACCTAACATTATATAATATTTTAGTATGAAATCTACACCCATTCATTAAGTATCCATCATATAAAATTTGCATATTTCTGTAATAACCCAAAAATTCATAAAAATTTAAAATTTTTAAAGTGACATAAAATGTCTTAAATCGCAGTTTAGTAACTACTAGCGGTTAGCGAAAAATGAAACAGTTTAACAAATTTTAAGGATTAGTTTAAAATACAGAAAAAACTAATAAAACTTTAATTTTTATAAGTTATATAAAAATGACTTGCATTTAGTTGCCGCTAGTTGTACTGATGATTTACTTTTTGTCAAGTAGGTGAGAAACCATGTTTGAAATCAGCACTTACTTAGCATTCTGCTAACTCAAATGGACCGTTGGTTCTTACAGGTTCAGCAGGTAAGCGTATGATCAAGTAGAAGTTTATTTTGAATTATGTCGAGAAGTACTTCTTTAGCATGATAAGATGCTAGTATATAAATTGATTAATAACATGCAAGAGTCCGATGAGGTAAAGTAAATTCCTTCGTTGTTTTGGATCTATGACACTATTTCCATTTAATCCATAATGACTTTTATCCTTAACATAATTAATGCTATTTACAAGAATGAGTTCTTCCAAGGTTTCTTTCTGTCGTAAAGATTATAGTACCTAGTTAATTATAGATTCTTACAGTGAGCATAGAACTCATCATCTTGGGATATAATTACTTCTACTGTTTCATGAACTTATTGCTATTGGCATGTTTAATACTCAACTGTACTGATCTTTATGTATGAACATACTCCTATGTTTTTTTCAAAGGTAAAGTTTACAATGCAAAAATTAGTTACTTAAGAGAAACTTTTTCCATAAGATTAAACTTCAGTCTTCTTGAAGACTCCTTCATTTATCATCATCAAGTATTTATGTGGAGAAGTTTACAGCTACTCAGTTTAGAAATATATTGTAATAACAACATATCTCTACTCTAATTCTCCTTTACTAGTCGCAAAACGTTACCAATTTGTTTGATTTGTTTGCAATTATGATTATCTTTTTGCACCGCTAGTATACAAGCTATAAACTTAATATCTAGGTTATAACCATGATACTAGTGTTATTGCATTATTACAATACTATATTGTTTTATGATTTAACATTATCAAAATATATTCATCATCCTAACTTATAACCTAAGGTAGTTTTACTACCTAGTATCTACTATGGTGTAGTCGAAACTATTGACATTATATATTATAAGATTTGTTCCTTATAAAATACTAGTTCCAAAGCATAGTATAATATTATTGATGGCAAAAGTTTACATGATGAGCTATCATATGAACTATCCAAATGATTGATGGCATAACTTCATTATTGGAAAATGATATGAAATTTTATACTATAGTCGATAGCATGGGTTGTATTATTGGCAATGATAAGTTTTATAATCTAAACTGGAGCAGAAACTTTTGAACTTGACCCACACTTGGTTAAATTTCTCAAAGGGCACGTGGACGAGCCTCCTCCATGTATTGGTTGAATTATAACAAAGAAACCCTACTCCTTTGGATTTTTCTCTGAGGGTTTGTCTTCCTACAGGCTACGCTGTGAGACTCCTTGCGGCCATGAGAGGCCTAGAACTTCCTTATTTGTTGGCTCCGTAGTGTGAATTCTATTGCAAAGTGGTTTTGGTATCATAATTTGTATTCTCGATTTCTCTTATGAGTAAAGAATCATGGTGTGAGTGGTTTACAACCTCTTAAAGTGGCTCGAATCTCGTAAATGGTTTTACCCTGTGACTGCTTGTTCCTTTCCTTGGCATCGTGGGACTTGAGACTATTTTCTTTGCTATCTCTATTGCAGAGTTGGCTTAAGGGTTTGATTACTTCTCGGTTTAGTTCACTCGAGCTAGTGAATGTTTTCTTCTCGGCTCCAATTACTTCTTACTCACAGGTAAGCACTTTTACTCGGCTCGCATTCCTTTTTCCAATGATTTACCAAGTTAGGGTTTTTATAGATTATGAACAGAGTTTGAAAGATTGTTTCTATTATAATTTTGCAGGTTCACGCTGACAGTTCCATACTTTGTGTGGAAAGAAACTCATGTGTCAGTTAACATCGTGGGCTTCCAACTGGTAAGCCTCGGTCTCGTCGTGGGTTCTCCCTGCTTGCGATTTGGGTTGTTGGATGAAGGTTCTTGTAGTTGGAAGCATGGATTCAAACTCTCTACTGGTTATGATATTTAGTTTGTTGTTTATTATCCATGTTTTATTTTAAAACCCTTGCAATACTTCACTGGGTAGCACAAGCTTTTGAAGCTGGTGATGTATATGTGGTTTTGGTGAAATAGTTTCAGCCTGATGGCTTAATGATGTAATACTGTTGTTAAGTTTATAGAAACCTCCTCTGTGCTCAGAGATGCTTATGTAATCTCTGTCTCGTTTGCTTCAGTTTTCCTATTTGAACTTCAAGGAAATGAAGACTATGAACTGGGTTTTACCTATCCTGTCAGTAATGTATTTTATTTACGGTTAATATAAAAGACTTAAGTATATTTAATTTAAATAAAGAATACTATGGAACAGTCTCGTTGTAAAGTTCGCGGGGTTTTTACTTTTACAGACAGTAATGTAACTAGTTATAGTTTAACACAATGACTTTTATGTATTTGGTTTTAATAGCAGGTTTGGGTTTCGACCCTTCGATTCTTACAGGTTATGAGACTACCTTTGATTAAGGATTTTATAATACAAATGGTTTATAATTACTGGTTTACTTTGTTCATTAATTACATAAGTATTTTTTTATTAATACTCTGTATTTATAAATATTTTAAAGCACCATTTAAAAGATATTGTTTATTTCTAGAACTCGGCTTTTTAAGGGTTAAAATAAATACTATAAAACCCTACAGTTTATAAAATCCTTATCTCTGCTTCTTCTTATAGTATTTTTTACTCTATTTTTGAAACATAGAATAATGAAATATTAAGTGACTTATAGTTATAAGTTTGATAATAGCTTGTTACAATAAGAAATCCTAACTAATTTTGACACTTTTACTTCTAGTTTTTAGTTAAGGGTGAATCCGCGGACCTGGGTAACACTTTTTGGCAAGCGTGTTTTGGCAAAAAGAAAAAAACGCACCTTGGTCGAGGGTTTAACAAGCCCTCGACCGAGGTTTTAATATCTCGATTGAGGTTTTATCAAGCCCTCGACTGAGGTTATTTTAAGCCCTCGACCGAGGTATTTACTCACCCTCGGTCGAGCTATTAAACCTCGACCGAGGGTTAATAAATACCTCGACCGAGGTCCATAGACAAAAACACTTAACCATAGTCTATGATATGTGAACCTAACCAACCGATTTCAAATATTAGTGTCGACCACGGTAAATTGTAAATTGATGAAATTGTAAATTTATGAAATTGTAAACTATGAAATTGTAAATTCATGAAAAATTATCAAATTGTAAACTATGAAATTTATCAACTATCAAATTGTAAACTATGAAATTGTAAACTATGAAATTTATCAACTATCAAATTGTAAACTATGAAATCTATCAAATTGCATAACTTTGAAATTATACCTATATCAATGGGATTTGCTTCTTCCATCATAGCTTCATTTGGAATTTCTTCTTCTCTCAAGATTGTTCTTTTTCTCCTCTTCCTTGCTTTATATTTCTCTCTTTTATCTTCAATTTTGTTTTGATTTCTTTCATTTATTCTTGTTCGACGTTGGCTGCTTCCCATTGTGATTGATCAACAATCCAAATTGATATCTACAAAACAATCTACAATGCTAACTTTGTATGACAAAACAAACTTTTTTCAATGAAATTCTAAGGTAATTTTGAAGGAGATTTATCTTAGTATGAATTATATGTTTATATAGATTTT
>LPNX010625623.1:21197-64005 GCA_001517045.1 Pseudotsuga menziesii | reverse complement strand
GATTAAAAATTTGGGTGGGAAAGACATTAAAGTTTGTAGTTGGAGTGTCATTAATTTTTGAATTCACTCTCGGGCTTTTGCTTTAAAGGACCTCGACCGAGCTANGATTAAAAATTTGGGTGGGAAAGACATTAAAGTTTGTAGTTGGAGTGTCATTAATTTTTGAATTCACTCTCGGGCTTTTGCTTTAAAGGACCTCGACCGAGGTATTTAAATACCTCGGTCGAGGTTTACCTCGGTCGAGAGCTTAAAAAAACAGACTTAGCCCACATTCAAACAAATGAAAAATTTCCTGTGCCTTGCAGAGGTGTACACCCTGCCATTCCTAACACATAACTGAGCAGATTTGATGCCGATAAATTCACCAACGAATCTTCTATCCATTGACGTATCATACACGCATTTTGGCATTCATATGAAATTTATTTTTTAATTACTTCTAAAACTTATACTTAGAAAACCACACTGCAACTTCGAAGCAGCTCAAATAAAAATCCGCAGAGTTAAACATACACAGCCAAAAAATTCTTAAAAATGCACACATCACATATCGACGTGTCCTGTTCAAAAGGGTATCTTTGGTTTTTCAATTTTTGAAAAAATAGAAAAAATTTCTTTACGTGGACAAATATGTGTTTAAAACGATGCTGAAATCGAATGTGGTCACTTTCGAAAAATAATAAATAATTGTATAATGTGAAAAAAATTAACAAAAAAATATGCACATCACACTACATTTTATGTAGATCATGCTCATATATATATATTTTTTAAATTATTAATGCAAGATTGAATTACTCTACATGTACACGAGCCACTTATTAGCTTCTTCAAATTTTTAAGGTCACACAGTTCATTAAATACAAAAATTGACACATTAAATGACATCGGAATATTTTTAAAAAAATATCACTATGAAGCCAACATAATATTCTACAATTTTGTTTTTTACTGCAAGTCAAAATTCACATGGCATATATGCGTTTTGAGGGCTTCTATCTAGCACATGAGTTAAAAATCAGGTTTTCATCGCCAAATTTGGCCAAAAAGCGTTACCCATCTTCATAGAATCACCCTTAAGAAAATACTTAGGTTTGTAGTGTGGAAATACTCGAAACTAGGGTAATATCGACTTTCAGTAATCTTCGTAAATTAAAGGATTATAAAGAATCCTTAGGTCCTCGATAAGACATACTCTGGTCTGTAAAGTTAATATTTATAAACTATTTTATTAATTTTTTTTCACATGTGTTCTTAAATATTAGTTACTTACTTTACTTAATCTATAGTATTTTATATTTTATTAGTATACTAATGCTGCAAATAATAATATTTACTATTTTCTTTTACACCTAGGTTTTTATTTAGTTAGCTGAAGTAAATATGTGCAGACAAAGCATAGTACTGCTATTCATTGAAATTCATAATCATTGAAGTAAAATCTATCTACTATTTACATTCAAATAAAGAATCATATCTATTGTTTACATTCCAATAAAAGAATCATTTTATTTATCTAAAAGAATCCAACTGTGCTAGAGTACGACTTGAGTTCAGGTGTGGAAAAACATAGCTTGGAAATTTAATTTCTATTTGTTTCACTATTTACATAATCATTTCCATTTCTACTATAATCTATAATTTTACTAAACCTAACATTACTTAGTTACCTTTCATTCATAAGCCCTAAACACTAACATGCCTGTAATAGATAAACTAAGAAGTATTTAACTGAAGATAGTAAAAAATAAAATAGAACCTGTTGAAGAAAAGACAACAACAACTTAAGGAGGTTGTTCCTCCCAACCAAACTCCTATAGAGCGCTCAAACAACGCTTCCTCAGGACCCCTGAGCTTGTTCCTAGTCTTCTTGGCTGAGAACTGGGTAGAGAATGAAACTATAAGACCTCTGTCACCTGACTGATCCAATTAACTCAATAATAAAAATCTTCTCTCAGCAGTATGATCTTCATCTTAGAAGCTAGAACTAGATCAATCTCAACAGTTATCCCCTTAAACACACTCCATACTCCCCTCCATTAAATTTCTCTTGAGTAAAATTCATTCACCCTGAATTATCACTTCTCTAGAATGAGCAGCCTTAGCTCTCTTCAATGGGAAATTTTATACAGATGCCTAGGTCTTCTGGGTTAGTTTTTTATTAAATGAGCCACCTGCTCTGATTCCACTTTCTTGGGGAATCATGACCACAAATATAGGGAAGTTGCCACCTGCAATAATTGGAAGTGGTTTGAGGATGCTGCCACGTGTCACTTTGCTCTCCACCCAGTATCCTCCACCAATTGACAGTAAACACTCTTTTAACAACTTCCCTAAGCTATTGTCTCCTCATTTATTTATTTATAAATAAAATATTCTGAATTTACATTAAATATTCTTGACCCCACTAGGTCATCAATTACAACTTAGCATAAAATTTAACATAATGTTCCTCAAATATTATAATTTGTTTTTGCAAATTGGGGCATGTGACATACACACCCACTTAAATTATAACATCGTCCTCGGTGTTATTTATTCCTTGTCCTCAGAGTTCCCTTGGAATAGAATTGGATATGCATCCCGCATATGACTTTCCAATTCCCAGGTGGATTCCTCTGGACTAAGGTTCTTCCTTTGCACCTTCACTTGACCAATGGTGCGGTTCTGAAGTGAGATATCCCTCTGCTCGAGGATACAGTCTGGTTCCACTAGAAAATCTCATTCAGGTTCCACCTGCACATCATTCCAGTTAATAACATGAGTAGCAACATGCACATATTTCTTTAATACAAAAATATGAAAAACATTGTGAACTCTTAAATTCGGTGGTAAAGCTAACTGATAGGATACCTGTCTGATCCTGGACAGTATTTCAAAAGGACCACAATAACGAGGTGCTATTTTAGCACAACTACCCAACCTCAGAGAACTCTTTCCATGTCTCACCTTAATGAAAACATGTTCACCTACCTGGAACTATTTTGGAGTTCTTTTAAGGTTTGCTTGACTTTTCTGTCGATCTTGTGCAATTTTTAGATTACCTTGTACCTGCTTTACAATTACTTCCATTTCTTTCAATAATTTAGGTCATAATACTAACCTATCCACCGGATTACTCCAAGAGATAGGAGTGTTACATTTCCTTCCATACAGAATTTTGAAAAGACTATATCTAGTTGAAGCTTGAAAATTATTAATATAAGCAAATTCTACCAGGTGTAAATAATCTTCCCATTTACCTGGCTGTTCCTTTACATACATTCTTAATAGATCTTCCAGTACCTAATTTACTCTTTCAGTCTATCCATCAATTTGAGGATGGAAGGAGGTACTAAAATTTAACGTGGTATTTAATCCTTTAAACAGAGATCTCCAAAAGTTACCTGTAAATTTAGGGTCTAGGTCCGAAATTATGACCTTCGGTATCCCATGTAGTCAGAAAATTTGCTTTAAGAAAATATCAGCTATATTTGTAGCTTTATAAGTAGTTTTTACAGTTATAAAATGGGATTCTTCACTCAATTTTTCAACCACTACCATTATGGAGTCATTTAAGTTCTGATTTTTAGGCAGTCTAGTAACAAAATCGAGGCTAATTATCTCCCATTTCCAACTACGAATGGGTAAAGGCTGAATTATCCCAGCTGGATGTTGATGTTCAGTTTTTACTTCCTGACATTTAAAGCATCTAACAATATATTCTACCAGTTTAGTCTTCATGTTTGGCCAGAAATAATATTTTCTTAGCATGGTTATAGTTTTCTGATAACCCGGATGCCCTGAATAAGGAGTTTTATGGATTTTGTCTAAAATTAATAACTTAATTTTAGGTACATTAGGTACATATATTCTGTCTTTATACAGTAATAATCCTTTTTCATTGAAGTTGTACCCTATACTTAGACTTTCTATTGGATTTTCTTTTGCTTTTGCTTGTAGCTTTAAGTAATTTTCATCTTGTTCTATCCCTGCTTTAAGCTGTTCTTCCAAATCTATTGTATAAGTGCTAATAGCTGCTGTGAAATCCAGCTTTGCATTTCTACTTAATGCATCAGCAGCTTTATTTTCTTTCCCTTTAATGTGTTGAATTTTAAAATCATATTCACTTAGAAAATCTAGCCACCTAGCTTGCCTAGCATTCAGGTTAGGTTGATCTAACAAATATTTTAATCCCTTATTATCCATCATTAAAATAATTTTTCTTCCAATTAGATGATGACGCCACATCTTTAAGGCATGTATGACAGTATCTAATTCCAACTCATAGGTTGCATAATTATTTTCATGAATCTTCAATTTCCTAGACTCGTAAGCAATGACATGTCCTTCCTGAGTCAATACTCTACCTAAACCATCATTGCAGGCGTCAATACATACTATAAAATCTTTATTTGGATCAACAATTCTTAAAAATGGTGCACTAGTTAATAAGGTTTTAAACTTTTTAAAACTATCTTTGCACTTCTGATTCTAATCAAATTTCTTTCCCTTTTTCTGTAAAAAGGTTATCGAATTTGCGATTCTTGAAAACCCTTCGATGAACCTTCTGTATTAATCGGTAATCTCCATGAATGATCGGACATCAATTACGTCTTTAGGAACTGGCCAATATTTGATTGCCTTTATCTTTTCAGGATCCACCAAAATTCCTTCTTTAGTCACCACATGACCTAAGTACTGGATTTTATCCTTAAAGAAGTCTCATTTACTAAACTTTGCAAAGAGTTGATGTTCTCGCAACTCTTGCAAGACAATTTTTAAATGTTCTTTATGTTCTTCTTCAGATTTCAAATAAATTAATAAGCCATCGATAAACACGACCACAAATTTATCTAGATATTTATGCATTACTTTATTCATGAGACACATAAAAACTGTTGGAGCGTTAGTAAGCCCGAATGGCATGACGACAAACTCGTAATGGCCATATCGAGTCCTAAAAGTTGTTTTAAAGATGTCTTCATATTTTTTTCTGATTTGGTGATATCCAGATCAGAAGTCAATCTTTGAAAATACCATGGCTCCACCTAGTTGATCAAACAGATCATCTATGCGAGGTAACGAGTATCTGTTCTTGATAGTCATCTTATTTAATTGACGATAATCTATGCATAGTCGTAGAGTTTTGTCCTTTTTTTAACAAAGATAACAGGTGCCCCCCAGGGAGACACACTGGGTCGAATATAATTCTTGTCAATAAGTTCTTTTAACTATGACTTAAGTTCATTTAATTCAAGTATATTCATCTGATAAGGGTCATTTGAGCAGGGCACTGCACCAGGTACCAGCTCAATGGTAAAATATAATTCCCTCTTCAGAGGAAATCCTGGAATTTCTTCCAGAAATACATCTGCATATTCCTTTAGAACTGGTATATCCTCCAATTTTAATTTATCTATGTTGTTTAGATTTTCTTCATTGGTTATTGTTACTGCATAAGCCTTACAACCTTTTCTAACAACTCTGTTAAGCTGCAAAGTAGAAATATTCCTTACGGTTGTTTTCCTAGGGATTCCTTTTACGCTTATTGATTTTCCATCATTATTTATACAAGTAAAGGTTTTATCGAAGAAATTCAAGAACACCCTATACTGCTCTAACCAATCCATACCAATTAATATGTCGTATGAACCTAAAGGTAGTACATTGAGCTTAAAAAAAAATTCAAATTGATCCATAGTTACTGCACAATTCTTTACAAAGCTAATTACCTTTCTCTTTGCATCAGTAGCTAATTAAACTAACCAAGAACTTGCAAACTTTTCAACTCGGAGTTTACACTTTTCTACCAAGTTAGGAGAAATATAGATTAAACTAGCTCCTGGATCAATTAAAATAGATATGGGTGTTTGATTTATCTTACCTTCTACTTCCACAATGGAAGTTTGATAGTTTGCTTGCCGATTATCCAAAGCTACATTGATCTTGGGCATAGTCCTCACTAAATCACCAATAGTCATCTCCTCCTGTATTGTGTGGATATTGCTGACAATCTTTTTCTGATTGGGACAGACTGAGGCATAATGTGTACCATTGCATTCCCAACACTTTATGGGTTCTTTTTGTTCAAATTTCTTTGTGTAATTACTGTGATTGTTAGCATACTCTTTCTTCTTTTGATTGTTCTGATTGGTCTATGAATTATTCTTATTCCCCTATAAATTATTATTAGAAAAAAATTATGGTATTATTATTTTTAGAATTTTGGTTAGATACAAACTCTTTCTTATTTTGATCAAAATTATTATTTGTTTTGTCCTTCTAGTTGGCCATACTCTCCTTTTTATGATTTTGTTCATAACAGAAATTCGCCTTCCTCATGGCTTCTTCTAGGGTCTTCAGATTGTCATACTCAATCCTATCCTTTATATGATAAGGTAAATAGCTGAGAAACCACTGTACCTTCAGTTTCTCATCCACAATGTATGCCACACACCTAACCAGACTTAGAAAGTTACTGTTCAATTATTTCATACTCATTGTACCTAGTTTTAGCTCATAGAATTCTTTAGCCCTTTCTTCATAGTACTATTCAGATAAAAATTTATTTTTGAAGTATTTCTTGAATGTACTCCAATTTATGTTCTTCTCTCTTATACCTTTCACTCTCTTTAAATATTGCCACCATAGATCAGCTTTCCCTGTAATATTATAAATAGCCATCCTAGCCTTTAATTGGTTAGAATAGTATAAATCTGGAAGTACTTCTTCATCCTGGATAACAGGATTCCGCTTCCTCCCCTTTTCAGTTTCTCCATTAAATGTTGGTGGCTTGATCTTCTTAAACTCCCCAGAGATTTCTTCATAAGGTTTATATTTTCTTTCTTAATAGATTCCATTTCAGATTTTAATTCTTTTACGGTTTGTAATAGTTCTGAAGAATTAGCGGTTATGTCTTCTTCTATAGGTTCTCTGTGTAGATTATCTTGTTCAGTATAAGGAGATTCCTCTTCCGCATATTCCTCCAATCTTTTCATACCTGTCGTTAAACTCAGAAACAAATTTCTCTATTTATATCATTCAAAGAAAACAACATCAACAAAATGATTTAAATTTACTGTTCCATATAAGCAAGTTGAGCTTCATCAAGGCCTAGTGTTTGAACCTTGTGCTCTGATACCACATGTAATTACCCAAAAATTCATAAAAATTTAAATTTTTTAAAGTGACATAAAATGTCTTAAATCACAGTTTAGTAACTGCTAGTGGTTAGCAGAAAATGAAATAATTTAAATTTTTTTAAGGATTAGTTTAAAATATAGAAAAATAATACAACTTTAATTTTTATAAGTTATATAAAAATGACTTGCATTTAGTTGCTGCTAGTTGTACTAATGATTTACTTTTTGTCAAGTAGGTGAGAAACCATGTTTGAAATCGTGGCTTACTTAGCATTCTGCTAACTCAAATGGACTGCTGGTTCTTACAGGTTCAGCAGGTAAGCATATGATCAAGTAGAAGTTTATTTTGAATTATGTCGAGAATTACTTCTTTAGCATGATAAGATGCTAGTATATAAATTGACTATTAAGATGCAAGCCTCCGATGAGGTAAAGTAAATTCCTTTGTTGTTTTGGATATATGACAGTATTTCCATTTAATCCATAATGAATTTTATCCTTAACATAATTAATGATATTTACAAGAATGAGTTCTTCCAAGGTTTCTTTCTGTCGTAAAGATTATAGTACCTAGTCAATTATAGATTCTTACAGTGAGCATAGAGCTCATGATCTTGGCATATAATTACTTCTACTATTTCATGATCTTACTGCTATTGTCATGCTTAATACTAAAGTTTATTGCTCTTTATGTATGAACATACTGATAGGTATAACTCCCGATTCAATATTATTCCAATGCCAATGCATATATTTATACATTTCAGGCGGTGGTTGAGATTCCGACCTGCCTATCCATATTCCTACGTAACTGTTTAGATTCCTATTCTTTATTTATTTATTTACAATATATAATCCCTACGGATTATATTCTAACAATCCCCCTCTTAATCCGAAGGGGTGTTCGTAAGTCCGAGCATGTTTCTGAATCTTTCAAACTTTTCTCGTCCAAGCGCTTTGGTGAAGATGTCTGCAATTTGATCATTTGTGGAACAATGTCGAAGATGGACTGTCTTGGCCTCTACATGATGTCGAATCAAATGATACTTTGTGTTGATGTGTTTGGTTCGATCATGGAATCTAGGATTCTTAGCCAGCTTGATTGCAGAAGTATTGTCGATCAACAATGGTGTGGAGTCCTCTTTTTTTTCCTGCAAATATTCAAGTATCTTCCTAAGCCATACTATTTCTTTCATTGCTTCAGCTGCAGCCACATATTTTGCTTTTGTTGTTGAATCTGCTGGAACTGACTATTTGCGTGATATCCATGAGACAGCTTCTGATCCAAGACTCATAGTGTATCTAGAAGTTGATACTCCTGTCTCCTTATCGCCATCAAAATCTGAGTCTGAGTACCCAATAAGTTTGAAGTCATCCACTTTAGAGTACTTGAGTCCAATGTCTTGAGTCCCCTTCAAGTATCTTAGAACTCTTTTTGCAGCTGACCAGTGTCCTTCACAAGGTTTATGCATGAACCTTGAAAGTATGCCAACAACATAAGAAATATCTGGTCTAGTTGTTGTAAGATAGATAAGGCTTCCTACAAGTTGTCAATACTTGGTCGCATCCTCAAATTATTTTCCTTCACTTGATGTGAGCTTCATTTTCTGTTCCATTGGAGTAGGTATAGGGTTGCATTCTGTCATGCAAAATTTGTTTAGTAGTTCTCCAACATATTTTTTTTGAGATAGGAATATGTACTTAGGATGTTGAGTGACTTCAATTCCTAAGTAATAGTGGAGATGTCCCATATCTGTCATTTCAAAGATCTTTTTCAAATCTTTCTTTATGGATGATATACAGCTCTCATTGTTCCCTGTCATCAAAATATCATCTACGTACACCACAAGATACACAACAGATCTACCAACTTTCTTTATAAATAGTGTTGCATCATCAAGATCAAAATGTTCGAAATTTAACTTCAAAAGATGCTCGGTTAACTTTTCATACCATGCGCGAGGTGCTTGTTTTAGGCCATACAAGGATTTGACAATATTGCATACCTTTTGTTCTTTTCCTTTCACAACAAAGCCTTTTGGATGAGACATGAAGACATTCTCTTTCAAGTCTCCATTCAAGAAAGCAGTCTTCACATCCATCTGATGAACTTTCCACCCTTTCTCAGTAGCTAAAGAGAGTAAGGTACGGATGGTAGCCCATTTTGATATAGGAGAGAACATTTCTTCATAATCAATTCCTTCCTTCTGTGCATAGCCTTTTGCTACAAGCCTCGCTTTGTGCTTGTCAAGTGAGCCATCTGATTTGTATTTGTTCTTGTACACCCACTTGCAACCAATTGGTTTGGTTCCAACTGGAGGGTCAACCAGCTTCCAAGTTCCATTCTTCATGAGTGCATCATACTCATTCTGCATAGCTTCTTTCCACTCAACACGAGTAGAAGCTTCTTCAAAGGAAGTTGGTTCAAAGTTAGCAGATAAATTAAATTCATAATCAAATGATACATCCATGTCATCACCTGAATTATCTGCTTCTCCTCCATGTCTTTTTGAACTTCTCATTCCTGTCTTTCCAACCTCATCCGGATGGACACTTTCAAGTGTCTTTGTGGCCCATTTTGGAATCTTCCATGATGGTCCTGGTTGATCAGCTGCTGGTGCTTCATCATTGATTGAGAGTCTTTCAATTCTCTCAATCACATCATCTAGTTGAATCTCTTGATCAGGTGAAGTAGTAGGAACTTCTTCATGCGAGGGAGTTGGTGCTTCATATGGAAATTCCAAATGTTGATCCAGAATAGGAATCCCCCCTTCAAGGTTTGGAATTTCATATTCATTTTCAGAATATGTCTTTGGATGAGGATAACTTTCCAAATGATCAAGTTGTCTCTCAATAGACTGGTCATTTTTATTAGTTTCAAGAAAAATGACATCTCTGGAAATAACAAATTTCTTTTTTACCTCATCATACAAACGGTATGCCTTGGAGTATTCTTCATACCCTAGGAAAATGCATTTTCTGCTTCGACCACCAAGATTGTTTCTTTGCTCCTTTGGAATCAAGGCATAACAGGTGGAACCAAAAACTCTGAGAGGCCTGACTGAAGGGAGATGGCCAAACCACATTTCATGTGGAGTCTTGTTATCAAGAGAATTTGAGGGACTTCTATTTCTCAAATAGGCTGCACATTTTACTGCATCACCCCAAAACATTAGTTTTACATTCTTGAAAAACATCATTGAGCAAACCATATTCATTATGGTTCTATTCATTCTTTCTGCTACACCGTTTCGTTGAGGATTGTAGGGAACGGTAGTCTGATGTGCAATTCCATGTTGACGAAGATAATATTCAAAAGCATTTGAAGTGTATTCTTTCCCATTATCAGTACGAAGTGTACCAATTTTTTATTGTGCTTGTTTTTCAATCAATGCATGAAAGTCTTTGAATGTTTGAAATGCTTCTGATTTTGTCTTTAAACAGTAAATCCAGCACATTCTTGAGTAGTCATCAACAAATGTCATAAAATACTTATTCCCATGAGCAGAAGGAGTTGGTATTGGGCCACATAAATCAGAATGCACTAGTTCTAATTTCGTACTTGCTCTGAAATTAGATTCATGGAATGGAAGCTTACTATGTTTCCCTAATATGCATGCATCACATTTTTTCTTCTCTTTGGGAATGGTGGGAAAACCAAATACACCATTCTTTTTCAACAAACAAAGACTGTTATAATTTAGATGACCAAATCTGGCATGCCACAATGAACTAGATGACAAATTACCTTCTCCATGCTGAGAGAGGTAGGCATAGTTTTGAACTCTTGCAGATGAACCCTTTAGCTTCAGCAGCTTCCCATCTTCATATCCAGTCATGATGACTTCGTTGTTAGAGGACTTTCTTATTTCAATGATTCCATCAAACATGTGGATGGAATGGCCTTGCTATCAAATCTCCACCAAGGACAGCAGGCTTCTCTGCAACTCTGGAATTTCCATATGAAGCACCAACTACCCCGCATCTCCACCAAGGACAGCAGGATTCTCTGCAACTCTGGAAGATAAAGAACATTTTTCAACAAGAAATCAGGGAATCTAGGCATCTTCAGTCGAATGGTGCCCATTCCCTTTGGTTTAATACTTGACTTATCTGTAAAGTACACTATGCCATCTATTGTTTCATTAAGTTCTTCAAAACAGTCTTTTCTAAATGTCATGTGTGATGTTGCACCAGTATCAAGTAGCCAACAATCTTTGTAAGATGAAAGTGAAGTCATTTAATTAATTCCAAGATTACAATGTGCAACAATACAATGATCAAAATATTTACTAGCATCTTGGTCATCTTTCTTTTGGTTATGCTTGTCTTTGATGGAGTCCCACGAAGCCCAACACTGATCTAATGTGTGCCCAGTCTTTCCACAACGCTTGCACTGCAAATATGATCTTTTGTTTCTGCCCCATCTACCTCTGAAGTTTCTTCTTCCTCGTCCTCTCTTGCTGCAATCTCCCTTGGAAGGGTCTTTGGACCGATTCTTTGTTTTCTGAACAAAGTCAAGGGATTCTTCGACAGGCTCGCTTGATTTCTTGATCTTTCTAGACCATTTTGGATATCTTTCCTTGCCAGTGAGGACATCACCAACAATAGATGCTATATATTGCATATTTTACAACTATTAGTGTAATTTACAAGAATGAACTTAATATGACAGAGAGAAATAGAAAAACAATAACCTTGCAGGTCTACAGTCTCTGCCAAGGTGAATACAATGCAAGTTTATAGGCTTCTTCAACACAATTGTTTCACACAGACTTTTTTTTTCTTCAAGGAAGGTCTAAGTCTCTGCTATTTTTTACAATATAGTCCTCACAAGATGTATAAGATTTAGGTCAGATGAATGCACAACATGTATAAGAATTAGGTTAAACAATAGGGTTTTTGTATGCCAACAGTCACAATCTCAGCAAAATGTGTAACTTATTACCTTCACGCAAGTGAGAATTTGTGATTCTTCAGCCTGCAATTAACTTGCAGCAGAAGCATATCATGGCTTCAATCTACAGCCAACAATCTTTTCATGTAGTGTGTGGTCATAGCTTCAATCAGCAGCAATGGTCTTCAAATAGCATACATCAGTCTTCAACGCATATCAATTTTCAACACAATATATATAGGCATTCAATATATATCAGTCTTCAACATATATCAGTATGATATATCAGTCACAATATAGCAAGAGTCTTCAATATATCAATCAGCATATATATATTTTTCAATATATCAGTCAGTCTTCAATTGAAGATTTATATCTGAGATATATCAGTCAATAGAACGAAAACATAAGATTAGACCAATTGGGTATTTTCTCTCAAACCATAAGAGTAGATTGGTCCTTCAAACAACATCCAACACCAATCGACGCAATGAAACAGAATATTGGACCCATTGGGTATTCATTCTCACACCAGAATAAAAATGCGTTTTCTCAATCCACTCAAATATTATGAAGATACCAATCAATAAAATAAAACCAGAAGATTTATTCACCACTGATAGGTATTTATTCCTCCAACGCAGCCTTCATGTAGAATGCAGCCTTCACTTCAACATGCAGTCTTCAAAATAATCAACAGACTCTCTCCAACGCAGCCAACAGTCTCTTCAAACAGTCTCCATGCAAATGTATGAGAGCGTGGTTATATATTAGGGTTAGGTATAGCGTTCTTCAAACAAATTGCAGCAGTGAGCCAATAAAATGTCTTACAACGACATAGAGATTGAAGATATGGAGTGGAACGAAGATTTAAAGGCCTTCCCATATCCGTGTCCATGCGGTGATCTATTCCAGATCACCAGATCCAAACTGCAGATGGGCGAAGAAATCACACGCTGTCCCAATTGTTCGCTCTACATAATGGTGGTCAGCACATCATTTTCTGGAGGAGAATTCTCCACGCAATCTTCAAGTTGCAGGCTCAGAATATCTCCATGCAGTCTTCAAGTCACAAGAATAGATCACAGATACCCAACGCAATCTTCAGAACATCTCCACGCAGGCTCATACTCCACGCAGAATATCTCCACTCAGGCTTAGAATAAAACTAGGGAAAAGACTCCACGCAGCATCACGACAGTCTCACTCACAAAACATATAGGGAACATATTATTTTAGGGTTTGTAGCATCCATTTCTCAGTGAACTGAGAGCGCACTATACCCAGCGAGAAGAGAAGTCTCAAAATGAACGATTGAAGGAGAATAACAGAGTTTATCTCATGTAGCACACACAGCAGTTATCAACAACACAAAAGAAGAAGCGGTGATTCCTCACACGGATCAGGAGGGCGGACATCTTAAGCTTCTCGTGAAGCTGAATCGATTCCTGGTGAGGGGAGCCAATAGCTACTTCAATGCAGAATTAGGGTTAAGCTAATTCAAACGTTTTAGCAGAGAATAAACACAGGCAGATGGAAGAGCAGAGGGCATATTGGCAATGGGCAGGAAGCTTTGAAACGAATTGACAAAGGGTAGAATGGAGGTCTGGCAATGGACTGGAAAGCATATAGGCTTCCAGGACTGAAATTTAATAGTAGGAGTTATGGCAGGAACCTGCTCTGATACCACTGATAGGTATAACTCCCGATTCAATATTATTCCAATGCCAATGCATATATCCATATTCCTCTGTAACTGTTCAGCTTCCTATTCTTTATTTATTTATTTACAATATATAATCCCTATGGATTATATTCTAACACATACTCCTATGTTTTTTTCAAAGGTAAAGTTTACAATGAAAAAATTAGTTACTTAAGAGAAACTTTTTCAATAAGGTTAAACTTCAGTATTCTTGAAGACTCCTTCCTTTATTAGCATCAAGTCTTTATGTGGAGAAGTTTAGAGCTATTCAGTTTAGAAATATATTGTACTAACAACATATCTGTATTCTAATTCTCCTTTACTAGTCACGAAACGTTACCAATTTGTTTGATTTGTTTTCCATTATGATTATCTTCTTGTACTACTAGTGTACAAGTTGTAAACTTAATATCTAGGTTATAACCATGATACTAATGTTATTGCATTATTACAATACTATATTGTTTTATGATTTAACATTATCAAACTATACCCATCATCTTAACTTATAACCTAAGGTAGTTTTACTACCTAGTATCTACTATGGTGTAGTCGAAACTATTGACATTATATATTATAATTTTTGTTCCTTATAAAAAACTAGTTCCAAAGCATAGTATAATATTATTGATGGAAAAAGTTGACATGATGAGCTATCATATGAACTATCCAAATGATCGATGTCATAACTTCATTATTGGAAAATGATATGAACTTTTATACTATAGTCAATAGCATGGGTTGTATTACTAGAAATGATAAGTTTTATAATCTAAACTGCAGTGCAGACTTTGGAACTTGACCCACACTTGGTTAAATTTTTGGAAGGGCATGTGGACGAGCCTCCTCCATGCATTGGTTGACTTACAACGAATAAAACCTACTCTGAGGGTTTGTCTTCCTGCAGGTTGTGCTGTGAGACTCCTTGTAGCCATGAGAGGCCTACAACTTCCTTATTTGTTGGCTCTGTAGTGTGCATTACGTTGCAAAGTGGTTTTGGTATCATAATTTCTATTCTTGGTTTCTCTTATGAGTAAAGAATCACTGTGTGAGTGGTTTACAACCTCTTAAAGTGGCTCGAAGCTCATAAATGCTTTTACCCTGTGACTGCTTGTTTTTTGCCTTGGCATCGTGGGACTTGAGACTGTTTTCTTTGCTATCTCTGTCGCAGAGCTAGCTTAAGGGTTTTCTTCCTTCTTGGTTTAGTTCACTCAAGCTGGTGACTATTTTATTCTCGGCTCCAATTAATTTTTACTCATAGGTAAACACGTTTACTCTGCTCGCATTCCTTTTTCCAATGATTTACTAAGTTAGGGCTTTTATATATTATGAACAGATTTTGAAAGATTGTTTGGATTATAATCTTCCAGGTTCACACTAACAATTCTAGACTTTGTGTGGAAAGAAACTCATGCATCGGTTAACTTCATGGGCTTCCAACTAGTAAGCCCCAGTCTCGTCATGGGTTCTCCTTGCTTGCGATTTGGGTTGTTGGATGAAGGTTCCTGTGGTTGGAAACATGGCTTCGAACTCTCTACTGGTTATGATATTTAGTTTGTTGCCTATTATCCATGTTTTATTTTAAAACCCTTGCAATACTTCATTGGGTAGCACAAGATTTTGAAGCTATGATGTATATGTGGTTTTGGTGAAACAGTTTCAGCCTTATGGCTTAATGATGTAATACTGTTGTTAAGTTTATAAAAACCTCCTCTGTGCTCAAAGATGCTTATGTAATCTATGTCTCGTTTGCTTCGGTTTTCCTATTCGAACTTCAAGAAAATAAATACTGTGAACTGGGTTTTACCTATCCTGTCAGTAATGTATTTTATTTATGGTTAATATAAAATACTTAATTATATTTAGTTTAAAGAAAGAATCTTGTGGAACAGTCTAGTTGTAAAGTTCGTGGGGTTTTTACTTTTAGAGTCAGTAATGTAACTGGTTATAGTTTAACGCAATGAATTTTATGTATTTGGTTTTAATAGCAGGTTTGGGTTTCGACCCTTTGATTCTTACAGGCTATAAGCCTACCTTTGATTAAGGATTTTATAATGCAAATGGTTTATAATTACTGGTTTACTTTGTTCATTAATTACATAAGTATTGTTTTTATTAATACTCTGTATTTATAAATATTTTAAAGCACTGTTTAAAAGATATTGTTTATTTATAGAACTCGGCTTTTTAAGGGTTAAAAGAAATACTATAAAACCCTACAGTTCATAAAATCCTTATTTCTGCTTCTGCTTATAGTATTTTTTACTCTTTTTTTTAAACATAGAATAATAAAGATGAAGTGACTTATAGTTATAAGTTTGATACTAGCTTGTTACAATAAGAAATCCTAAGTAATTTTGACACTTTTACTTCTAGTTTTTAGTTAAGAAAATACTTAGGTTTTTAGTGTAGCAATACTCGAAACTAGGGTAATATCGACTTTCAGTAATTTTTGTAGATTAAAGGATTATAAAGAATCCTTAGGTCCTAAATAAGACATACTTTGGTTTGTAAAGTTAATATTTATAAATTGTTTTATTAATTCTTTTTCACATGTGTTCTGAAATATTAGTTACTTACTTTACTTCTATTATCTATAATATCTTATATTTTATGAGTATACTAATACTAGAAATAATAATATTTACTATTTTCTTTTACACCTAGGTTTCTATTTAGTTAGCTGAAATAAATAAGTGCAGACAAAGCATAGGACTGCTATTCAGTGAAATTCATAATCATTGAAGTAAAATCTATCTACTATTTACATTCCAATAAAAGAATAATTTCATTTATCTAAAACAATCCAACTGTGCTAGAGTATGATCTGAGTTTAGGTGTGGAAAAACACAGCTTGGAAATTTAATTTCTATCAGTTTCAGTATTTACATAACCATTTCCATTTCTACTATAATCTATAATTTTACTGAACCTAACATTACTCAGTTACCTTTCATTCATAAACCCTAAACACTAACATGCCTGTAATAGATAAACTAAGAAGTATTTAACTGAGGATAGTAAAAAATAAAATAGAACCTGTTGAGGACAAGACGACAACAGCTTAAGGAGGTTGTTCCTCCCAACCAAACTTCTGGAGAGCACCCAAACAATGCTTCCTTAGGACCCCTGAGCTTGTTCCTGGTATTCTTGGCTAAGAACTGGGTGGAGAATGCAACTGTAATACCTCGGTCACCTAACTGGTCCAATTACCTCAGTAATAAAAATCTGCTCTCGGCAATTGATCTTCAGCTTAGAAGCTACAACTAGATCAATATCAACAGTTATCCCCTCAAACACACTCTAGATTCCCCTCCATTGAATTTCTCTTGAGTAAAATTCATTCACCCTAAATGATCACTTTTCTAGAATGAGTAGCCTCAACTCTCTTCAATGGGAAATTTTAAAGATATGCCTAGGTCTTCTGGGTCAGTTTTTCATTAAATGAGCCACCTGCTCTGATTCCACTTTCTTAGGGAATCATGACCACAAATATAGGGAAGTTTCCACCTGCAACAGTTGGAAGTGGTTTGAGGATGCTGCCACATGTCAGTTTGCTCTCCACCCAATCCCCTCCACTAATTGACCAATAAACACTCTTTTAACAACTTCCCTAAACTTTTTTCTCCTCATTTATTTATTTATAAATAAAATATTCTGAATTTACATCAAATATTCTTGACCCCACTGGGTCATCAATTACAAATTAGCATGAAATTTAACATAATGTTCCTCAAATATTATAAAATTGCTTTTGCAAATTGGGGTATGTTACAATTTCATTGGGCCACATTCCAATCATTTTAGAGTATCAAAAATATTTTTGTTTCCTTCCACCTATAAATTTTTAAATGTTAGAAAACTATGCCATTTCAAACTATAGAAAAATATTCTTAGTTTCATACATCACAAGTGTTGTTTAAGGAATATTAAATAATTCTACTATAAAAAAATTATTATTGATTTTTTTCTTAACCAATAACTGAATTGTTAGTTGTGGAGATTTTGTAGCAATGCTTCATCTTTTTGGGCTTGGATGTTTCTATTGGAAATTTCAGTCAAGTTCACCCTAGTTTCTAGTAATGTCAGTAAACATTTTTTCAAACTAGATGAGCTAGATGTGTGTGATATGTTGGGATTTATGTGTATTTGTACACATAGTAAATTTTTGCACTACTTTCTGTAACACATGCTACACTGCTACATGAAGGAGTTGTTACATGAGAACATGGAAATAATGTTCTTTCATACTATGAATCTTGAGATCTTCCATAGATATATGATTTAGAGGTTTTGAACTATATCCATTAGGAACTTTTAACTAGAATAAAACAACACACAGGTGGAAGAAATAGATTTTTTCCCTATTCTTGTGGCCACAATGGCCTCCTTATACCCAAATTCTATAAGTCCTAATGATCTTTTTTTCCATCCTCTAATTTTCTTTTTATATCCAGTAGGGTTCCAAAAATACGTTTGCATACATTTTGTCCACATGCATTACATCTAAAATGTGATGCACTAGGAAAAATTAAATGATATATTAATATAATCAAATTAAACATACTAAAAGATTTCAAGAATCATACATTTCTGTCCTTATCCAAATTTAATGCACATACCTCCCAATATCGAAAATTGAATAGAAATGACCTTTGCTTCTACATGAGAGGGTTCAAATTTTCACCTTTTTTTTAATTTTTCTCTTTCTATTTGTACTTTCACACTTCGCCCAATTCTCTTCCCTTCATTTTGTTTCTGCAAAAATATCTAACAGATTTAAAACTTTAGGTGCATTGCAACACTTAGGATTCCCATTAAATGGTACTCTTTTAGAACAATACTTATGATTTGCTGGAAGATATCTCTTGTGTCCCATGTACACACATTTCCTACTGCATTTGAGATACTTTGAATATGTGTTCCTTTCACATATGGGGCATGCAAAAAATCATTTAGTTGTGCAACCAACCATATTTCCATAAGCATTAAAGTCACGTATTACCCACATCAATATAACCTCCATACTAAAAAATAAACTTGAATGAGAATCGTATGTCCTCGACCCTTCATCCCATATTACCTTTAATTCATTTACCAACGACTACAAATACAAATCTATCATTTATTGGTTTCTTGGGACCATATATCAACAATGAAAACATACACAAGTTACTTTTCATTTATAACCATGGCGTAAGGTTGTATGTGACTAGTATTGTTGGCCACACACTATACGCACTACTCAAGTTTCCAAAAGGATTAAATCCATCGATTGCCATTGAAAGTTGCACATTGTGAGGATCATTGGAAAAAGTAGGTAATTTGGAATCTTTAGTTTTCCATGCTAGGATATCAATTGGGTGGTGGATTATTCCATTCTTACTTGAATTCTCATGATGCCACCTCATTTTTTGCACAATATGTGTAGAGTTGTAACAATGTTTTTTATAAGATATACAATGCAATACTTAGGAAGAATAAAGAAAATGATTTGCGAGAAGGTTGGTAGTACATTATGGTGTATGCTATTTTGGAATTCAAAGATTTTATAATTATACCTATAAATTATCTTCAACTTTGGTACTATAGTGAAATACCTTGTTACTTTAGTCGAGACACATTTACACACCTTTCCAGAATGAGCATCGACCTTCCATCTATATTTTCCACATGTTGGGAATTTATATTTACTTTCATATTTTCCACGATACAAAATGTAGTCATTATGGCATGCATGTATCATTTAATAATCCAAAACCAATTATTTAATCAACCTTCTTTCTTCATATGCAGAAATAGAAGTGTATATTCTTTAGGAATCATTTCTCTTTGTAACTTCAAGAGTTATGTGAAACTTGTGTTAGACCATCCATTTTCACTTTAAGGTTCTACAATTTCACAATGGAGGATATATTTGTAAAATTAGTGCAACATGGGTACAATGGTGTTTTGGCATCTTCAATTAACTTATGATATTGATTGATATAAATCATTTCATCCATTGACATTGCTTGGTCATTTTCACAATTCACATCTAGATTTTCATGGAAACATTGATAAAAATTATTCACCATTTGAACCATATGATCATCAAACATGGTTTTATCATCATCATTGTCATTCTTAGGAACATCAATATCATTTCTAACCATTGTTGCAAACTCATCATTGTTATTATCGTATTGATGCTTGAATATGTGTTCATCACCCCATGTAACTTCTCGTGGTAAATCACATATCTCATTTGTATATAATTTCTTTCCCTTTGGAAATATAGAGTCTTTATTTAGAGCCCTATCTCCATGGAAAACCCAAATTTTATATGAACACATTATACCATGAATCATCAAGTGGTCTCATACTTCCTCAAACGTCAGTTTTGCAATATTGCGACATTTTTTACATGGACATATTGTGGTATTCTTATCATCTAAATACATTGTAGAAAACTATATGAATTCTTCAACCCCATATTGATATTCCTTTTTCATTCTACATACAAACAATTTCCACATCCCTTGAATATAGACACTACAAATTACAATACATTCAAATACTATATTATGTCATATCAAAGTATCAACAAACAAAATTATACCTCATCGTAGAATCTTTCCAATGCCATTTTTGGGCAATTTGAAAATAAAATTAACCTAATTTCTACAACTGGCTCATCAAGACTCAACCTCTATGCTACCCAAACATCTATAATTACCTAAAGAAAGTAACATTGTTTACTTCATGTATAAATAAGTAGAGGTACATTTTGAAATGGTCATAGATGACTTTGATTGAAGCATGAAAAACAATTTTCTTTCTAGGAAGGACTATGAAGGATTTTTATAATAACTTGGGTATTTTCCCCTCAATAATTTTTGCATCATATCATGTGGAAACCATTTTAAAATACTAAAAATTATATTTTCAGTGAAATTCCCAAATTGGGAGAAAATAGTTGTATAGGTTGTATGTTTTTTCTAGCAATAATAACTAGTAGTTCAAGGTAGAGTAATTTATGGATGAGATGCCAAGCGAAACTAATTGATACATAAACTATTTTATATTTTGGAAATTACCATAAGTAATTAGTTTCTCTTATACCTTCCGTTTTACAATATGATCATTGTTGTTTGTCCTATAAGATATTTTACCATGAGATATGATTTGTTATATATGTTGCTATAACAAAAAGTTGCCAGGGTTACTTATCGTAGTGTAATGGTAGTGTGTGATTCATCCATTTGTGTGTATTCTTCCTCTTTAATTTCTATATGTTCAAATTAATTCAATTCTTATTCAAATGCTTTCCCATACTTGATATTGACTGAAATGTTCTTCTTTCTTGCTTCTTTGATTTATATAGCCTTGAATAAGTTCATGGTATTTTGATTGCCCATGTTACTACTGAAGGGGATAAAAACAAATTCCACCTATAAAAAGCATTCATAATACACTCTAATAAGGTCAGAGAGTGTGGCAACCCATCCATACTTATCTTAATCAAAAGGAATTAGAGGCTTCAACACATAACATACACTTCTTATTAGATGGTCAGTTTTGGCTGTGATTCACAATTACAATTTGATGAAACTTAGGTTTTGTAGATGTGATATAAAACATTCCAAAGAATCATAATAATATCTTTACAATGGGATAAGAATATGTCCCATCTTTCCTAAGTTCCTCTAGCATTCTTTTAGGTATCTAATTGAGAAACTTTATATTTAATAACTGGATAAAACACTCTAATTCTAATTTCAACAACTCTATCATTGAAATCATAAGAGTGTTGTGGAATACAAAAGTAGAAAGATGGGATTATGCATCATATTCATTTTTTTTCATGCCCTTAGAAATATATTTGATCTATTGGACTAGTCATTTAAGTTTATTTGGATGCTAGGTTCAAACCAAAGGAATTGTTCCACTAGTTTTGGATACTAGGTCCATCCTACAAAATTTTCAATAGTAATTTTAGATATTCCCTGGATGCAAATCCCTTCTTAAGACGATTCAAGAATATCTCTTAAGAGGCATTACCAAAATTCTATAAATATCAGTACTTATGCAACAAACACCCTTCTTAGTTGGATAAGATTCTCTTTGATAAATTGTTGAGTAGTCATTGGTTTGAAAACTACAACACTAGAAACTACTCGTGTGCACACACAACTATGTTACAACATGAGTAGTGTTCCTTTTATATTAATAAACCAGTTTTAAAAGAGTTTAAGAAACAAAAAATTGATCTTGTCTACAAATATTGGATCCTTCCTTTCTATCTAACTAATTTTATATTATCATACAATCCATAATGGCGTATGGGTAGACTCATAACGAATCCCTATTTCACACCTCTGAATATCTCTATATTAACCACACACATGATAAATATGTATAAATTCTAACCATCAATAGATTAATTTCACTCACAACAAATTACAATTGATCATGTAAAATTGTCAACAATGGAGACTGAAAATGGAGCTGTAACACAAAATTATATTAACTCAGTGTACAATAGCCAACCCTGTAATAACATAGGTTTCTGTATATATAGAATACATCAATAGGTCGAATGCATAAGGAGGAATCCAAAACTAGCATAATGCAGGCTTATCCAAAATAGGCAAATCCCCCATAGGTGTAAAAGGATGATCCCAAATCTGTCATGAGGCTCACGAATTGGAAAGGGCGCATGGGAAAGCTAATGAGTGGTGGAATGGCATCTCATACATGCTTTTTCATGGAGAAAAGAGTGGAGGATGAAAGGGCAAGAAAACAAGTTCACCTCACCTAGTCTTGATTTCCTATGTGCCTTAAAACACTGAAAAAGAAGTCAATAAAGAAGAAAAAGCAGAATGGCGCCTAGGAGGCCAGGAATAAAGCAAATTTGATTCCTAAGGCTTTCCCAAGTGCTACATGAGTCAAATATGGCAAGTTTAACCTCTATGGATAGGCAATTAGCAACTTGCACATGGTGGGACTCATGAACTAGGCAAATAAGACAAAAATAAATGAATTAATGTCTAAGTGGGTAATACTATGGGTTTGATTATTCTAACACCCCCCCTTAAGCCTGAATTTATGATTAATAAATCAAAATACAGGGCCTAGCAACAAGGCTTAGTCACCCTTTTACATACTGCAAGTCCATATGAACCAAGGAAAGAGGCAAAACCAACTTGGGAAAATCCTCCCTTAAACATGGACTGTAAAACAAAATTGTAGAATCTTGTATCCACTCATGCTTTGACAGCATGATCAGAAATCCCTAGCAGTGATTTGAGATTGCTGAAGGTCTTCTCACTAAATGCTTTGGTGAAGATATCAGCTACTTGTTCTGAAGATGAACAGAAGAGTAGATGAATGGTGCCATCATGCACAAGCTCTCTGATGTAGTGCATGTGAATCTCAATGTGTCTGGTTCTCTGCTTCTGAACTGGATCTTTGCAGATTCGAATGGTACTCTGGTTATCACAGTAGATGGTAGTTGAGTACTCAGGTTTGAAACCACACTCTCCAAGTAAACCCTGCAACCATAAACACTGAGTTGTTGCATTGACAACTCCTCTGTACTCAGCTTCTGTAGATGAGAGTGCAATGGCACTCTGTTTCTTGCTTGACCAGCTAATTGGCCCTTTTGCAAGCATGAACACATAACCTGAAGTGGACTTCCTGTCTGTTCTATCACTTGCCCAATCACTGTCAGTAAAACCAATTAACTCAAGGTCAGAATTGGCTTTATAGAAAATCCCATGTGTCCTTGTTCCCTGAACAAAGCTAAGGATCCTCTTGGCTGCTTTCCAATGGATCTCATGGGGCTAATCCATGAATATAGAAGCAGCACTGACTGCATAACAAAGATCAGGTTGAGTATGTTTCAAATACAATAAACATCCAATCAACTGTCTATACATAGTGTTGCTTACCATCGGTGGAGAATCATCTTCCTCCAGCTTCACTCCTGAAAGGAAAGGAGTTTTGCTTGCTTTGCAATCTTGCATTCTGAATTTGATCAGAAAATCCAAGGCATATTTGGACTGGTGCACCTTGATTCCAGCTTTGGTTTGAGCAATCTCAAGCCCCAGAAATTGACTTAAGAGCCCCAAATCTGTCATGGAGAAGGCTTGGTTCATAGCTCCTTTTAGGGAAGCAATCTCATCCTGTGAGCTTCCTGTAATGAGGAGGTCATCAAAATATAATACAATTATAATTAATGAACCATTAATTACCTTCATATAGACATTTGAATCTGATTTGCACCGAAAAAAATTCAGAGATAGCAAGAAGTTATCTATCTTGGCATACCAAGCCCTGGGGGCTTGCTTTAGCCCATACAATGAATTCCTCAACTTGCACACAAGAGAATGGTCAGTAGAAAAACCTTGGGGATGATGCATATATATCTCCTCAGTGAGATCACCATTCAGAAAGGCACATTTTACATCCATATGATGTACCTCCCTTTGCCTTGATGCTACAATGGCTAGAGCTAGCCTGATTGAATCCATCTTTTCCACTGGGGAAAAAGTCTCATTGTAATCGATGCCATGAACCTATGAGTAGCCTTTAGCTACCAATATAGCCTTGTCCTTCAATGGTTAACCATCAGCATAAAATTTGGTCTTATAGACCCACTTACACTGTACTAGTTTTCTCCCTGAAGGAAGATCCACTAGCTCCCATGTGTTGCTCTTCTGTAGCGAGTTGTACTCCTCATTCATGGAAACTTGCCATCTTGGATATCCTGGTGCTTCTTCATATGTTTGAGGATCAGACTCCACCATCAAATAGCATCTTTCAGCAAACTCAGGATCCTTCATGCACAGACCACTCTCAAATTGAGATCTAGTCCTCCTTGGGTCATTGGGATCCCCAGCTAACTGTCCTGCTGCATGTAGTGTCTTGGCTTCCCATTTAGTCCTTGTGGGGCTGTTTGGTTCTGAAATAAACTCATCTCCATCAGAAAAATCAGAATCAGCATGTTCAACAAACTCTTTACTTACTTCTTGAGGTTCAGGTGGTGAAGAGGCTTCACCAATCTCCACTTCTGCAAGGGGTTCTTCTTCAAACTGAACACACCTTTCAATGAAGGCTTTGTTTGTGCTCAAGTTTATAAACTTGTACCCTTTTGAATCTTCAGAGTATCCAACAAAAAGACACTCTTGGCTTTGGGGCTGCAAAGCCTTCCTCTTCTCTGTCGGGATTCTAGCCCATGCCTTTGAGCCAAAAATCCTGAAATGGGTCACATCTGGCTTGTGCCCACTCCATGCTTCGAAGGGAGTCATGCCATCCAACTGTTTTTGAGGCACCCTATTCTGAATATAGGCTGCACATTTGATAGCTTTGGCCCAGTACTTTGGTGGCAAAGTTTTGGCCTCCATCATGCATGTTGCCATCTCCTTCAGTGATCTGTTCTTCCTCTCAGCAACACCATTCTGTTGTGGTGTGTAGGGGATAGAATGCTGCATCTGAATACCTGCATCTGCACAATAGTTAATAAACTCAGTCTTGACATACTCACCACCATTGTAAGACCTAAGTACCTTGAGTTTTCTTCCACACTGGTTTTCAACCAAAGCCTTGAAGACTTTGAATAGGCCAAAAACTTCTGACTTGTGTTTCATGAAGTGAACCCAACAATACCTGGAAAAATCATCAATCAAGGTCAATGCATATTTGTCCTGACTCATGGACATATGAGGGAATGGGCCAGCAACATCACTGTGAATCAGTTCGAGGGGTGAAGAGGTTCTCTCATGGATGGCTTCTCAAATTTGTGCTCTGGGTGTTTTCCTAGGATACAGCCTTGGCAGACTCCTTTGGAAAATTTTATCTTGGGAAGCCCTATGACCATATATTTCTCACTAAGATCAGACAAATACTTGTAGTTTAAATGGCCAAATCTTTCATGCCATAGCTTGCTAGCTTCATTAGCATGGATAAGAAGAGCAGAGGGGTTTGACTAAGGCAGGAAGTGTGAAAACATGTATACCTTTTGAGCATGATTCGCTACTCCTTTTGCAATGATTCTTCCACTTGAGATTTCTGTGATCTCAACTTCATCTAGTGAGAATATGACTGTCTTAGGAGACCCAGTGTGGGTCATCTGGTACACTAATAGAAGGTTGGAGGCGAGACCAGGGACATACAGCACATTGTTGAAGTTACCATGATCAAGTTCTATCCTTCCTTTGCCTTTACTTTTAGTGAGAGAGTCATCTCCCAGTACAATAGATGGTCCTTTCGACATATCTAGTGAGGAGAAGGCCTCCTTAGTCGAAACCATGTGTCTTGAAGCTCCAGAATCTATGATAAAACTGGGTGAGCTTGATGTACCAGCAACTAGAGCATGAACTCTCTCTCTGTCATCGGAACTTGATCCTCCTTCTCTCTTCTTTGAGCGTTCTGGAAGGGAGATGCCATTCTTTTCCAGGAGATTGGTCAGAATATCAATCTGCTTTTTCATACAAGAGCTTTCAGTGTGATTTCCCTTCGAACAGTATGAGCACTTGTTCATTTCACCTTTGTTTTTCTTCTTCTGGGTATTTTTCTTGGGACCTTGTTGATCCTCTGGAGACTGCTTCTTGTCTCTTCTTTGCTCAGGTGGATTTTTAGCTTTCTTTTTGCTTTTAGAATCCACCCTTGAATCTCCAGCAACCAGAGCTTGGTCTTTCGAAGGTTTGATGGTGCCCATCATCACCAACTTGTCTTGTTCTTGTGTGAGAGATTCCATGAAATCTGCAAGGCTAGGCATCTTCCAGGTTCGAGCTGTGAGTTTTGTGGCATAGAAGGTCGAAACAAAGACTGAGTAGTCAGGTCCTAGCTTCGAGAGGATGGCCAATACGAGCTGATCATCTTTCTTTTCGATACCACACTGCTTCAGCTGCAAAACTAGTGCTTTGAACTTGGAGAAATATAGCTGCAGGGATTCAAAGCTACTGGGACTCAGAGAAATCATCTCATTTTCGATATGATGTCCCCTCATCTCATCTTTCTTTCCAAAAAGATCATAAATATTCTCCCATACTTGATCCGGTGAAGTTAATCCATCAAGATGGAAAAGGAGGTCTCGGGAAATACTGAGACATAGGACGCCATAGGCCTCATCTCTCCGATTGTGCCATTTGATCTTCTCTGCAGCTGCATTAGGATCTACTTATGTTTCCATAGTCACCATGTAGAGGCCTTTCTCTCTCAACAAGATCTCCATCTCTGATTTCCATTCAAAAAAGTTGAAGGGAGTCAAGATAGTTTTCTGTGAATCCATAGCTTTAGAAAATCTGTCCCGGCTGTCAGTAGAAGGCTCCCAGTCTTGATGTCAAACCTGCAAAACAATTTTTGAAGGAGAGTAACAACCTACAATGGCTCTGATACCATGTATAAATTCTGACCAGCAATAGATTAATTTCACTCACAACAAATTACAATTGATCATGCAAAATTGTCAACAATGGAGACTGAAAATGGAGCTGTAACACAAAATTATATTAACTCGGTGTACAATAGACAACCATATAATAGCATAGGTTTCTGTATATATAGAATACATCAATAGGTCGAATGCATAAGGAGGCATCCAAAACTAGCATAAAGCAGGCTTATCCAAAATAGGCAAATCCCCCATAGGTGTAAAAAGTTGATCCCAAATCTGTCATGAGGCTCACGAATTGGCAAGGGCACATGGGAAAGCTAATGAGTGGTGGAATGGAAGCTCATACATGCTTTTTCATGGTGGAAAGAGTGTAGGATGAAAGGGCAAGAAAACAAGTTCACCTCACCTAGTCTTGCTTTCCTATGTGCCTTAAAACACTGAAAAAGCAGTCAATAAAGCAGAAAAAGCAGAAGGGTGCCTAGGAGGCCAGGAATAAAGTAGATTTGATTCCTAAGGCTTTCCCAAGTGCTACATGAGTCAAATATGGCAATTTTGACCTCTATGGATAGGCAATTAGCAACTTGCACATGGTGGGACTCATGAACTAGGCAAATAAGACAAAAATAAATGAATTAATGTCTAAGTGGGTAATACTATGGGTTTGATTATTCTAACAAAAGATAAACATATTTTACACTTTTTTTGACAAAGATAATGCATAAATTGGATCTAATGATATTCTAATGACATTTGAATGCATTCCCATATCCTCAAATTTTTCCTGCATGATCACATTATTCACTGAGTGTGTTATTCTTGGCATTATTTGAATGCTAGCTTGGCTAAAGAATAATGTCCACCATGTTTTCCCTGGAAATGATATGGTGAACATGGAAGCATATTGAATCATATAGGAGAAAAAACCATGTCTTATATCCTCTTCTATGATATTGGGTATATTCCAAATGATGAGGTGGGTTATAGGATCCCCTTGTAAGTTACAAGGTCTTTAATTCAAATTCATGGTCTAAGCGACTATGTAATTTTCTATGAGGGTCATTGAAGTTGAGATTAATAGTAGGTTGAAACCAAAGGAAATGTTCTACCAGTTTTGGATACTAGGATCGTCCTAAAGGAACAGATATATCATGTATATGTTATGAGTTTCATGGTTTTTTCTATATTCGAGTTGAAGTGCCAATCGGGTCAATAAATGTTGGAGCGTATGATACATGTTCTCTGTTAGCTAGAAGTGGTTATACAATTTTTTGAATAAATATAGTGGCTATAGACTAGAGAAAAATGGAGTGAATGGTGAATAAACTATCACTTGAAGCTATGAGGTTCAATATTGCACACATTAGAGGCATTTTGAGAAATTTTTGTACTTCCCTACAATAGATAATCAATATTTTAATGGGTTTATGTTAGGAATTATGAAAGAAGACCAAGCCTATGTGGAAACCACATCTCCAAACTATGGAAAAGGTAGAATGCTGCTATTAAATTGAATCTCTAGACTATGAAAAAGATTAAAAAATGACGTTTAATGGAATCTTCTATCCTCCCTAAATCACCAATCTGATGAGTCTTCAGTCTTCCCCATTGTTTGACGAAATAGGGATTTTTCCCAATTGTATGCACTTCATATTGATATGCTTCATTGGCAAGATTAAGAGATGTTGTGGGTGGGATTAAATGCTTATTCTAAATTTATTTAATTTTACATTATTTTACTTTGAACCATATATTCATAGTGTTTAGGGTTTCTATGGTCATAGTGTTTTAGGGTTCAAAGTGTATTTTGACGATTAGCTCTTGAATCATGGTGTATCAAGGGGTATAATTTTTTTAATTTCATAGCATGTTAATGGTTAAGTGTTAGTGCATGATTTTGACAAGGCTCATATAGATTACAAGGATATCATGTCTAGGGTCATAATTATCAGTGGTTATAGTGTATTAAGGGTTATTATGTTCAAATTCATAACGTATTAAGGGGTGATTTCGTGAGGGGTCATAGGGTTAACATGTTGGGAGTCACAATATATTATAGGGGTGATTGCATTGTGGGTCATAGTGGTTGAGAGGCCTAATGTATTGGTGCCTTAGTACATCAAGGGTCACATTGGTTGATTGGAAATCAAAATGTATTTGGGTACTAGAATCTATGGGATCATAATGTATTAGGGTGCTAATGTGAGATCAATGTTATATTGCATTAAGGGGATCAGTGTCTTCAAAGTCATAGTGTATTGAGGGGGGTCATACATGACCATGGTCACAAGAGATGAAGTTCATATAAATGTGTTAGGAAATTATTACGCTATTGGGGGTAACAAGGGGTTAAAAGAATGTAATATTTAGGTTTTAGTGTGTTCAAGTTAAAAGTGTATTATGTAGTTAGTGTAATATAGGTAACATCATGGATCACATGGTGATATTTATGAGGTTCACAAGGATTACACAGTAGTTAATGTCCAAAGTGATAATCATAGGGGTTAATCTAGTATATAAGTTTGTATTTTGTTCAAAGTTATAATGTATTAGGGGGTGAATATTGCATCAAGCTTAAACGGGGTTAAGATTCATAGTGTATCAAGGATTTAGATTGTTCAAAATTAGTGTTTTAGGGATTTATTGCATTTCAAGGTGTTAGCATGTGAGGTCATACTATATTAGGGGTTAGAGTATTCATGGTTAAGGTGTATTAAGGGGGATAGTTTTGTGAGTCACGGTGTATCAAGGAGCTAATACATCATGGGTAATAGGATCTGATAAATGGTTATAACGATTTAGGGGGTAATTTCACTTAGGGTCATGAGGGTTATTAATGACAAAGAATATAACCTTTCTTCTTGTAGAATGATCTATGGCCTTCCATATAGACCTTCAGGCCTATGGCCTCTTACCCTATCCATTTTATGTATACCAATGGTTAATCATTTCATGCGTCTCAAATAGTATCTATGAACAAATATATACTTCCACAATTCCACTTCCCCTAAAAAATGAGTAATCCATATCATTTTGGATCCAAGGACTAAGTTGATGTATAGACCTTCCATCTAAAATATCCATCTTGAATCTTTCAAGGTATTTTAAGGATTCTAATATTATACTTAAGTATAGTATTATAGGTGACTATTTTGGATTGAAAAAAACATGTTTATAGATAGGTAGGCGAATATTAAATATTAAACATAAAATTAACATTGAAATGTGTAAATGTTGGTGAATATTATGATAAAAAAAAACATATTTTATGTAAATATAGGCAATATTAGACTTAAAAAATGACCCAATAGCAAATTTATTTTTTCAAAAAGACCCAAAAATTAGCTAATTGGCAAAATTTCGCTGCTAAAAATTACCCTAGAATATTTCTATTAGTTATTCATTTTAATTTAGTTGTTTGTGAAATATATTAGCATTAGGAGTATTACTTATAGATCTCATGCCTAGGGTGATGAAGAGGCTCTTACCCTTTCCATATATTAACATTACATGATGCTATTTCCAAGGTTCACAAGGATTACATGGTACATAATGTCCCATGTGATAATCGTTTAGGGTTAATCTAGCATATAGGTTTGTAGTTTTTTCAAAGTTATAATGTAATAGGGGGTGAATATTTCATTGAGTTTCAATATGGTTAATATTCATAGTGTATATAAAGGACTTAGATTGTTCAAAATTAGTGTTTTAGGGAGTTATTGCATTTTAAGGTGTTAGCGTGTGGTTTCATACTATATTAGGGGTCAAAGTATTCATGGTTAATGTGTATTAAGGGAGTTAGTTTTGTGATTCATAGTGTATCAAGGAGATAATACATCATGGGTAATAGGATTTGAGCAAAGGTTATAATGATTTAGGGGTAAATTGCACCAATGATCATGAGGGTTATTAAGGATAAAGCATATAACCCTTCTTCCTGTAATATGATCTATGACATTCCATCTAGGCCTTGATGTTTAGGGTAGCTTAACCTATCCATTTTATGTATACCAATGGTTTGTCTAGGATTATTAGTCATTTCATGTGTCTCAAATAGTGTATGTGAATAACTATCAACTTCCACTATTATGCTTTCCATAATAGATGAATAATCCATAGCATTTTGGGTCCAAGGAAGAAGTTCGTGTCTAAACCTTCCATCTAGAATATCCATCTTGAATCTTTCTAGTGGTTTATGTATTTTAATTTAGTGAACCATGAAATATATTAGCATTAGGAAATATTCCTTATATTTTTATTTTCTAGGATGATGAAGGGCCTCTTACGCTTTCCATATATTAACATTACATGGTGATATTTCCAATGTTCACAAGGATTACAAGTTAGACAATGTCCCAAGTGATAACCATACAAGGTTAATCTATCATATAGGTTTATACTTTTTTCAAAATTATAATGTATTTGGGGGTGAGTGTTGCATCATGGTTCAATGGGGTTGAGATCCATGGTGTATATAAAGCATTTAGATTGTTCAAAATTAGTGTTTTAGGGACTTATTTTTTTAAGGTGTTTGAGTGTGGGGCCATACTATATTAGGGGTCAGAGTATTCATGGTTAATGTGTATTAAGGGGGTTATTTTTGTGAGTCATAGTGATACATCATGGGTAATAGAAGTTGAGCAAGGGTTATAATGATTTAGGGGGTAATTGCACCAAGAGTCTTGAGGGTTATTAAGGGAAAAACATATAACCATGATTCCTATAATATGATCTATGACCTTCCATATAAACCTTCATGTCTAATTCATCTTAGCATTACCATTTTATGTCTACCGATGGTTCATATAGGGTTCTTTGTCATTTCATGTGTCTCAAATAGTATCTATGAAGAAATATAGACTTTCACCATTCCATTTACCCTAACACATGAGTAACCATAGCATTTTAGCTCCAAGGATTAATTCCATGTCTAGACCTTCCATATAGGATATCCAACTTGAATATTTCTAGTGGTTTATCTATCTTAATTAAGTGATCCATGAAATGTATTAGCATTAGGGAGTATTCCTTTCAAATCTCATTCCTAGGGAGATGAACGGTCTCTTACCATTTCCATTTATTAACATTACATGGTGATAATTCCAAGGTTCACAAGCATTACATGGTAGACGACGTCCCAAATGATAACCATTAGTGGTTAATCTAGGATATAGGTTTGTAGTTATTTCAAAGTTATAATGTATTAGGGGGTGAATATTGCATCGAGGTTCAATGGGGTTAATATTTATAGTGTAGATCAAGGATTTATATGATTCAAAATTAGTGTTTTAGGGAGTTATTGCATTTTATGGTGTTAGCATGCAGGGTCATACTATATTAGGTGTCTGATCATTCATAGTTAATGTGTATTAAGGGGGTTAGTTTTGTGAGTTGTAGTGTATCAAGGAGGTGATACATCATGGGTAATAGGAGTTGAGACAAGGTTATAATGATTTAGGGGATAACTCTAGCAAGGGTCATGAGGGTTATTAAGGACAAATCATATAACCCTGCTTCCTGTAAAATGATCTATGACCTTCCATATAGACCTTCATGTATAGGGCCTCTTACCCTAGCCATTTTATGTCTACCAATGGTTTTTCATTTCATGTTTCTCAAATAGTATCTATGAAAAAATATCATCTTTTGCCATTCCACTTTAATCCCTAACACATGAGTAATCCATATCATTTTGTGTCCAAGGGATAAGCTCATGTCTAGACCTTCCATCTTGAATATCCATATTGAATATTTATAGTGGTTTATGCATTTTAATTTAGTGATCCAAGAAATATATTAGCATTAGGGAGTATTACTTGCATATCCCATGCCTAGGGTGATGAAGGGTAGCCATTTTATACCTACCAATGGTTCATCTAGGATTATTTGTCATTTTATGTGCCTTGATATAATATGCTATTGATGTTATATTTCATGTGAAATGTGTCCATTGATATCTTGGTTCATTATAAAGGAATATTATGATAGGATTAATTTGAGATCAAGAATATGAAAAAAACTCATCTAGATTATAAAATATAAACGATGTAATCCACGTAGACACATGGACCTAGAAGAATAAATGTTTTATCATTCATGGACATTTTCTTATTATAGTAAAAAAATTTTTACCACGGACAACAAATCACCTTAAACCTAGACATCATGAATCCAACTTCCAAATTCAAATTCATGGGAACATTTATGCCATACCTTTCCATTTCCCACTATGGAATGATTTTTCATATTGGATACTAGTGTGGAAGGGTTTTCCTACTAGTTTGGTTTGATCATATTGAAGCTTGGATTTTAGATGGACCTCTTCCTCTCTATGTCTTATTTCCTATCTTAGGAACACACTTACTAGATCCCTAGCTCCTGCATGTTTGGAAGGCTTGTTAGTTCAATATTGTTCCCATCAATATTCGACAGGTAGGGTTTCCTTTCATACCATCCCGTTGCAATGAATTTTGTCTATATTGTATCTTGTGAGTGAATTTATTTGCAGTGCATTTTAACTTTCCAAATTGTCTCTAAAGTTGCATTTTTTTCTTGATTATATCATGTGAGAAAATGTATTTGCAATGCATTTTTCCTTCCAAATCATCTATGAAGTTACAATAAAAACACGAGTAATAAAAAATCACTTATAAAATCACTCTATAGAATCAAATATATTCATCACTCAGTAGACTCACAACCAATCCCCTATAGACTCATAGCATCCACCTAGTTTTCCCTGGAAATGATATGATGAACGTGGAAGCATCTTGAAGAATCTAAGAGAGAATTCCATGTTTTCGATAATGTTTTAGAATATCAAGTTACATGACTTAAAATGGTTAACATAGGTACACCAATTAAGACTCACATCATTTACTCATGTAGAAGAGTTTAAAGGATTCATGTATTTCCTAATGGTTTAAGCCACTAAGTTTCAAACTATAGTTGGAGTTGAAGATTATGCCATTTACTTCAATGTTGGGTAAATGAGTGTAGTATAAATTAAATATAAGGGGAAACAATTAAAATCATGTAGCATAAGGGGGACTCCCACTAAATTATCAACTTATATCTCCATAATAAAAACACTAATAAATTCTTGTAGAGAACCTCGATGCAGAGCCTAAGTTGTTGGTTTATTGCATGAAGTAAAAGTATGTTTATCACACTTGACATAAGGATTAGCATGCCCTACATAAACTTGGCTATGACACTTGTATGAGGACAAGTTTAACATTAAATGAGGATAAATTTAGCACCTTAAATAGTATATTATTCCTTCGATGATGCATTTTCCTTGTATGAATACATTAAGTTCAACAGCTAAGATACGCTTCATCTTAGGCCTGAACAAACTAAAAAAGATAGACAACAACATATGGATGCATAAGGATAAACCAACATGAATGCATGATAATCAATGATATAATATACCTTAGTTTAGTGCATGAGTTTCCAAATCTCCATGAAATGAGGGCATTGCGGTTTCTTAATTTTTTTTTTTAGGTGGAATATGGAATTTGATTTGATGAGGATATACTACTGCTAATTCTTGAGAAGAATAATGCTTTTGTATGGAGGGTTTATTGTTATAATTTTAAGAAAAGAACATATCTTTTTTTAGGAGATACAGTTCTTTGATATTTTTGAATGCAATAGGAAAGTATCTTACTTCATACTTCATAATGATGTTAACACACAAGCCTGCACTAAGAAGATGAATAGATAATCATGATTATAACACTAATATGATGATGGATTCTATTTTTGGATATGTAGGATTTGTAAAATTACATATATGGAGGTAAGTGATTGTTTGAAATTGATCCATATCACTCTTTTTATAAACTTTTCATGGTTATAGCATATTATTCTGTATATTATTAACAATATAGTACTCTATGGCTAAACAACACTCTAATCCATTCAAGAAAACAAAGAAAAAATAAAATTATGACACAAAATGAAAGAAATTTGTTTTCGAAAAATTCAAGAAGAACACATCAAAAGGATAAAATGGGGAAGACATGAGCATGCATCTCGGAAAGTAATGATTTAGAAACACAACAATTTATTTCCTTATGCGATATATAATTTTTTTTGTATGATGATTTTATACATATTTCTACTAATGTTCTTGGATATAGTTCCTAAGAAGAGGAAAATCGAAACAAGAAAAATCAAGACTACATCTTATGTGCCTTTGAATAACTCTGTTAGTCCTAGCAATGAAATAAATGACAAAGATACATTTTTTTTCAGAAGATGTGCAACATGAATATCACATATATGATTCTTTTCTAGAAGAGGTTCAACGTGAAGAACTTGGTATGCCAATTAATTCATACATTTTAACTTCTTGTTAACTATAAACTTTAAGGTTAATAAATCCATAATACTTTTACATTCCTTTCTTCTATAGAAGATGTTCAGGAACAACCATGGAATCAAGATTTCTGTGTAGAAGTGGATGATTCTTCTACACAATCATTAATAGTTAAATTCAAGAATAAGTCTAGAGGAAAAACTAGATGTGAAGAAATAATAACTTGGAGGAAAGGATAGAAATTCATATTAATGAAAGGAACCAACCCATTGGTCCAAACTTTATGAAGATAGCTTCATTACTAGGTGTGCTTTCTAGGGAAATGGTTCCCACCACATTTTCTGATTGGAATAAGGTTTTAGATCATCTAAAGGAGGACTTATGGAACATAATAAATGTGAGTATTATGAATTATGTGTAGTTTTTCTCAACATTTACATTTTTCTGTTATTTTAATGTTTATTTTCAAATAATGTATGACATCTAATAATACATTTCTTGTGTCTTACAATCAAAATTCATAATCCCTCCCATTCTAACATGGATGATATATAATAATACATTCGAATCTATATTTTTAAGAAAAACTTTCCTTCCATTCTATGCAAAAATTATTTAGTGATTCTTCTATTTTAAATTATGTGCATAGTTTACCGATGATTGTTTCAGAATATGAAGAGGATTTGCTTTATCTATCTCTAATGATGTTGGTGGTGTGTATATAATTAATACCATCGATATTTTGGAACTAATATCATATTGTATGAGTGATCCATTCACTCTCATTTGTCTAGATATTGTATCAAATTCCTACATGATTTCATGCACTAATACTCAGAATTTTGAAGAAGGAGAAAATTGCACATCTACCATCTTGGTGGAGCACACTCTTGGATCTGGTATGAACTTATTTGGATATTATATGATATTATTTGGATATTATGATTATATTATTTGGTTCATGTTTTAAGTTTCAAGAGATTTCAGTAATGCTTTCAGTTGTTCTCGTCAATTTTGGTGTGAAAAATCAAGTACCACAAGTCTCCTTCAAAATTGATGTTGGGGATTTGATATCATTCCACACTCTCGGATATGATATGAAATTATTTGGATCTGATATGATATTATTGGGATCTGATATGATATTATTTGGTTCAATTTTTAAGTTCCAAGAGCCTTCATTCATGCTTGTAGCTGGTCTCATCAATTTTGGTGTGACAAATCAAGAACCGCAAGTCTCCTTCAAACTTTTCGTTGGGGATTTGATGTTAGTTTCCTCTTATGAGTTTGATGATATTATATTTTTTGAATCATTGGTTATTTTTGAATTATCTATATCAGATTATGGAGCTCAAACATCCACTCTCCATAGTCCCAGGGACTCTACCTTTCTATTTGATCACATGCTCATCTCGTTACAGAACTAGTAAAGAAGGAGATATTCTACATTCGCCTGGAAACTTTCTCCTAACACTTGGGGATGATTTTACCTCACATGGGTTGATTTTAAAGTTTGAAATATATCAGTTGCTTGGGTTTTCCTCACATGGTTTGAAATCTCAATAAATTTTTCTCTCTCATCAGTTGATTTCAATTGTTCTACATGGGTTTAGTTTTCATCTAGCAGCTGTATATATTTCTGATTCAGTTGAGCATATTATTCTTCTTCCAAAGAGGAATATTCCTCCAGACATAATCATTTAGTTTTGATTTACAGGTTCACATGCACAGATTCAGGATGCTACTGCACAGAAGAACCATAATACTGCTTTGTTGCTGCATAGTGTTGCAAATTGCAACAAAATATTTTGCAAGTTTTTAACTTGTTTTTCCTATTTCTGCTTATCTTGAGGGGGGAGGTTTCCATGAGGTTTTCCCATATTTCCTTGGTGTATTAAGAAACATTTTTTTTATCTTTTAGATTGTATATGCATGACTTTTGGCCTTGTTTTCAGGGCCCACAGTTGTCCATGTTAGGATTCAGGGGGGGTGTTAGGATTTATAATCCTCCCTTGTCCAAACTGTCTATTAGATTATATTTTCCTAACTTAGGATTCATTTATTTATTATTGGGTCCACTACTACCATTGGGTCCACTTGGAATAATGGGGTCACATGTACCAGTCACTAGAGTGTGGGGAACACCGATAGAGGCTAACTAGAACTGACTGCACCTTCATGCATCAATTTATATGCCTCCTAGACCAATCCCTACATTTTAGGAGCCACTGGGAGTGTCACCACGAACCTCCTTCAATTGTTGGTAGTTAGTGACTAGTCAAGCTTAGTTATGCTTTAGTTAGATTCAGTTACATATCGTCTAGTTTCGTTAGCTCCAGTTATGCATGGCTACATGTTGGAAGGTGCCAGTTCTCATGTACTTCCCACCTACCACTGCAGTTATACTGGTTTTATTGATTGTAACTGATTGAGATACTAGATTAGACATTTGGATTTACCCTGTTGGACTTCGATATTGATTTAGACAATTCTAGTTAGCCATGCAGTCAGTCTTGCTTTGGTAGATTTGAATTCATCTCTCATGATTCGAATTCTCCTTTATGTAACATTGTTGTATACTATTTGGATTAATGAATTTTATACTATAATTATACTGAGAAATTCTTGTTTGTTTCCTATGATATTTGTTTTTTTCAGTGGGTATTATTCATTCCTTTTCACTCCAAATAATCAAGAATCTAATAGTACTCATTGCTTGAATATCAATGGCATATTAATTCTAACAGAAACATTCATGTTTATTCATATAAATCTCCTCATGAAGGTCACCATGAAAAAAACAACTCCTCACATCCATGTGGTGCGATTCCCATTGCTTAGATGCAACAATTACCAAAAATAGCCTGATAAAGTCCATCTTTGCAACCGGTGCAAATGTATCTGTATAGTACACTCCATGGAATTGAGAGAATCCTTTAGAAACCAACACTTCCTTATACATATATGAAACATTTCCATCCATATTGGTTCTACACACTTACATTACATTAGTTTCCTCTTGGAAGGTAAAGGAACCAACTCCCAAGTTTCATTGGCTTGCAAATACTTGAACTCTTCTTGCATGGTTGTTTTCCATATTGGTTCATGTGATGATTCCTCAAATTAATGAGTATAATATCCAACCATCATGAATAAACTCTCTGAAATATTCTAATCACAAGTGGAGAAAGCATTGCGAAATTGAGATCTAGTCTTCCTAGAGTCTAGTGGATCTCTAGCAAGATCACTAGCTACTTCAATGGTTTTATCATCCCACTTTGGCATCATTGGTGAGTCATGATATGAATGCATGTCACCATATTCATTTTAAATATCAGAATCAGAAAAATAAGAGAGATAATAATCACTTACAACATCATTGAGCGGAGGGTGTGAGCGATCCCCCTTGACTGGTTCAATCTCTTGTATGGGCTCTTCTTTGAACTATACACTTCTCTCAATGAAGGTTTTCTGAGATGAGGGATCAAATATATTGTGTCCCTTTTCATAATAATAACATCCAACCATAATGAACTCTTTTCTTTGAGGTTGTAAGTCCTTTCTCTTCTCTGGAGGAATTTTGGCCCAAGCCTTTGAGAAACATTGGGCCACGAAACGAGAAACATTGGGATTGTGAACACTCTAAGCCTCAAATGGATTTTTATCATCCAATGATTTGTGTGGAAATATATTTTGAACACATGAAACACAATTTATGGCTTCATCCCATGTCTTGGGAGACAAATCCTTAGCCTCCAACATGTAAGTAACCATCTCCTTCAATGCTCTATTCTTGCGCTTTAGGCCACACCATTTTGCTGAGGTGTGTAAGGAACATAATGTTGCATTTGAGTGTTATTTTGTCCACATAGGCGTTGTAGGTTCCTATTAACAAATCCATTCCCATTATCATTCCTTAATACCTTAAATCTTATTCCCACTCAAGTTCTCAATACAATATTCATCTCAAACCAATATTATCTCAAACCAATACAAGTTATCAAGTAGAATTGAAATGTGTCGATACAATATTCATCTCAAACCATTCAATCCTTTATTTTGAGGCAAAGAAGATTAGCATGTTTGATTTTATCAACAAGATTATGTTTAGGGTTTACAAAATCATCTTCAATGTTGAATTGCCAAGAGTTTTAGAGGAAATGAAAACTATGTTGTAGTTCACCCCCGAAGCCAAATAAAGAGATTGGTTTTTATACACAAATCATACTATTATCATAGTTTATGGATTAAAAAATACTCCATATTTTTCCAATTTTAACTCCTAGAATGTTTTCTACTTTGATCCAGATGGAGATTGGTGGCCACCACCTATTCCACTATCTCAAAACAATTGTCCACTTTTGCAGTTTCCTAGTTTTTTTTTACGTTTTTTCGGGTCCTAAAATTTTGGGGTAGTCTTGAGGCCCTAAATGATGTTTTTGGTGATCCAAGCGGTCTAATGGTTTGCAATGGAATGCATTTTACCCAGGTATAATTTTGATGTAATTGTAACTTCGGAATGTATTCACTTGTATTTCTTATCTATTGTAACCTGATGTTTATTCCGGGATTTATTGTAATGTACTTGAGTCATGTCATACCCCGATGTTTATTCCGGGAAGTTTCTATAATGAGAAAGTCATGTCAAGTCATTGTGGGTAACCCTCTTATTGGTCAAGGGTTAAATTCCCCACAGTTGTGGGGCCCTTGGGTTATTAAACTATCCTAGTGAAGTCAACCCTAGGTGAGTCATTGTAAGTCAGGGCAATAGTCCCCACCATTGTGTTACCCTCCTATTTGTCAGAGGAGGCAAAGTCCCCACAAGTGGTGGGGCACTAGGGTTATTAGACACTCCTAGAGATGTTGACTCTAGTAATTAATTGTTAAGTGAGGCCGACATGTTGGAGTGCACTTCAAGTAAACAAAAGAATATAAATAGAGAGTGAGAGCCTCTCTATTTATCACTAGCAACACACATCACTCACTCACTCAAGTGTGGCGCATTAGTGAGGAAGGAAATACACTGGGACTAAACAAGAAGAAGACTGTTAGAATAATCCTTCGGGATTATTGTAAATAAATAATTAATAGGAATTTGATTAGATAGGAAGCCAAACAGGCTGAGCGGAAGGTGAAACCCAACCGCCATGTACTTTGTATAAATACAAGAATTTGCATTGGAAATGAATATAGAATCGGGAGTTATTACCAACAAGTGGTATCAGAGCCTGGCTATCCGCCTGCCATAACTCCTGGCTGCATTACATGCCTGCCATTCTGCCTACGTTACCAGACCTTGGCCGTTTCTCCTGCCAGCCTTCGTGCCCTCAATTTTTAATGTTTGGGCGTATACCTAACCCTAATTTCTTTGTGGCCGCCTCTCCTATCCTCTGCGATCAGTAGTTGTTGAATACCTGAGTGAAGATTGAAATACTGCGTTGGAAATAATACTATAGTCCCCACTACTGCGTGAGCCATAACTCCTGTTGTTGGTTCAATCTGCCCTAAGCTAAGTCCTCAGTCCTGGCATTTTCGGTATTTTAGAGACGTTTTCTGTCATTTCTCTGCAGTATGCGTTCATATACAAGATTCCTATTAGAGGATGTTTCATAAAAACTTCTGTTTTTCCTCATCTCCATGCGTGAAGGCTCTCCTTTGTCTTATGGGATTACTCCTATTTCCAACATTCATAAACCCTAATCTAATTTTTTGCATTGAGAAAGCAATTGGAGAATGTGATTTATTTTTCTGTTGCATGCACGTTGTGTGAGGACTGTATACTCCATCTCGAGGAGTTATTACCTATTGAAATCTTCCCGGTGTTCAGCTACGATCTCGTGAAGGGCCTTAAGGTGCAGACTAAAGAAACGCTCGAGTGCGCGGTCTATCTCAACCAATTCGAGGACGACGAGCTGCTTGAAGAATGCGTTGAGATGCCTGGTGTGGTGGTGAGGAGCTGCGCTGAGTTGAAGTATTATTTGCTGCGTGGAGCCTGCATTTTTTATGCTGCGACCTGCCTGGAGAGACCGCTGGCCGCGTGGAGAAATTGTGCTGGAGAAATATCGGTAAACCCTAATTCATGCTATGAGCTGTGAGCTGTATGCTGCGTTAAGGAGCTGTGAAAGACTATGACCCATTTTGCTGGTGAATGATATATTTTGTATTGGAGATAATACCTGCATGTTGAAGACTGCTATTGCGAATTGAAGACTGATATTAGCAAACACCACCGGCGCAACTGCAATGACGGTTTGAAACATGTTGTTATTACAATAATTGTTTTTGGCTCCTTGTTGAAGACTTTGATCGTTGTGCAAATGAATTGATATAGACATTGTTTGATCTCTCCTCTAAGTTTGCGGCCACCGCTGTTGGTTTGTGCTGCCTTTTCTTCTGGCTGGAGGTGGTTTGAAAGGGCGTAGAACGATTGGTCTTCGTGGGTGCTCCTCTTGCGTTGAAGACTGAATGAAGAGAGCCTGAGCGTGAAGCCTGTGCGTGGAGCTGCGTGGAGAGCTGTGCACCTGCAACCCATCAGCGTGGAGACCTATCAGTGTTTATGCTGAGTGAGATAATGTATGATGCGTGAATGGTGAAGCTGTGCACCATTACCTGCGTGTAGTATTGCCGCGACTGGTGTGAAGTGGTATGTGAAGATTGTTGCTGCGATCCAGAGAATTGCTGCAAAGTCTGGTGCGTCTGCAAAGTCTGGTCCGACTTGCCAATACGAACGAGCGACCTAAGGATTACAACAAGAATTTTGTATCCTACTACAGTATTGCTTGGAAGTGCATAAATCCAATTTTTTCCCTAATTCTTATGCGTGGAATTTTCCAGTATATTTTGCAAGCATTCGTTTATTTTCATTGAGTGAAGAGCCTCGTGACTGTTGCATAAAGAATTTTCTCCTCTATGCTATGAATGATATAGCATGGAATTGCTGAGTTTTCTCCTCTCAATTTGTAACTGTGCTTTGAAAATGAAGCTGTAACCACCACATGAGAAGATTATTGGTTAATTGTAGCATAGACTGTATTGTAAAAAGTAGCAGAGACTTAGACCTGCTGACTGGTGGTTAAAAATTTGCTTATGAACTCATTGACAGCATATTAAGACTGTAAATCACCTTGGCAGAGGCTATAGACCTGCAAGGTTTTTGTTTTTCTATTATCTCATTCTCTTTGTCATATTAAGTTCATTACACTAACAGCTGTAAAAGATGCACTCTTTAGCATCTAGTATTGGTGCTTCCCTAGCTGGAAAAGACCAATCCAAAGACCCTTCCAAAGGAGATTGCAGCAAAAGAGGACGAGGAAGAAGAAATTTCAGAGGCAGAGGGGGCAGAAGCAAAAGATCAGATTTGCAGTGCAAGCATTGT
>LPNX010625623.1:0-18904 GCA_001517045.1 Pseudotsuga menziesii | reverse complement strand
AACAGGCTGAGCGGAAGGTGAAACCCAACCGCCATGTACTTTGTATAAATACAAGCATTTGCATTGGAAATGAATATAGAATCGGGAGTTATTACCAACAAAGACTACTGCTGTCGGGAGTGCATCTTATTGTTTTGGTGCTGATTCTATCTCTGAGGAAGTTGCAGGGTTTTCTCCTTTATGGTTTCCCCGATAAAAAATATTTGTGTCTCTTGTCTCTTGTTATGTGCTTATGTTTTATTGTTGTGCTTGCTATTCTCTCAGTGAAAAGATCCTAAGATCATAATGCTAGCTTATATGATGAAAAACTAACATGATATCAGAGCTAACCTGAGAAGAAGACATTGTGTAGCTGCAGAAGCTAGGGATTCTTACTTTTTGGGTCTCTCTCCACAATCCATCAGCAAAAGTATGCTAGGCTGACTCTCCATTGAAGGGAACATCTTTCTGTCGAAGCGGAATTTGATTCCGAGCATTTTCAGTTTTCGGTGTGGAAATTAGGGCTTTCTACAGAAGAGGAATTTTTGGATGATACTAGCATAGGATTTTTCTCCTCATCAAAACCGAAGTTTAGAGACCTGGATCAAGAAATTTGGTTGGGTGAAACTCCAGGAAATTCAAACCCTAATTTGACCCTGAGCTAGGAAAAACCCTAAATACTAAAGCTGCTAAGTTTTGGTACATTCGCTATATTCCGAGATTGGTGAAGTCTCAAATGCTAAACATTGCAGGGGATGAATATAAAATCCTGATGAATACTGTGTTCAAACTTCAGCCTCAAATTCGTTGTATTCCAGGAGATATGATCTCTCCAAGTTAGGGTTCCATCCTCTTCCAGAATTCATCTCTAAACAGGACACCTGGGGAGAATTACAATATCATGGGCTACAGAGTTCCACATTGAATTCCTGAAGATGTTATAGAAAGGGCACATACTTTAATTTTGGTTTTCTAAAGATAAGGCTCAGAGGATGAACCAGTGACACGTGTCATGCCGTACAACTTCGCTGTTCTGAATAGTCCTGTAACAGGTCACCTTGAGAAAAGGATCATAAATACAAAATGGGGAAACAAATTCTGATGAAACCTATAGTGTTAGATTAGGGACATGGGAGTTTACCTCAGTGAAAAATTTCAGACACAGAGGAGCATAAATGTTAGAGATATCATAGAAAAAGTAACATGCATTTATGCAGAAGAAATGGGAAAAGTAGGGCTTCCTGTTCTGGGAGCTTCCCTCCATTGTTTTCAAAAAAGGAGTACATTGGACAGCTCCGTTTGAAGATATATATCTGTCTATCCAATCAGATCTGAAAGATTCCAAGTTTTGAAAATTAGGGTTTTTTGTGACAAACCCTAGGTCAGCCAGCTCCGGAACCAGGACGGACACCTCAAATCGGTAAGATCTAATCCTTTGCTATTTTCATTTGAGGTTCTCATTTCAAAGTGATCTATCACATCAAATTGATGATAACCTTGGTGAAGTTGACAACTTCCAATCATGGAAGTATATGATCTCTCTGAAGAACATGAATTGGACACCTACATGAGTAGAGAGGTTCTAGTTTCAGAGGGAGATGAGGCTAGAAGCCTTTCACAAGAAGAACTTGGTCAAGGCCAAGAAGATCATGGTTGATTCAGTCATGAATCAACTTGTATTACAAGTGTCTTCCTTAAATACACTGAAGATGTTTTCCTTGACCAAGCTATTTGAACGGAAAAATAGAAATCGGAATATGACCTTAAGAAAAAAAAAAGTTGAAGAATGTGAAGATCCAGAATGCAGAGACCATGCAGTCATAAGAGTCTCTCAAATCAAAGAACAACTTGAAGTGGTAAAAGAAGAAGTGAAGAATGCAGAAGTGGTGATGGCCACCTTGAATGGCCTCCCAGGATCATGGGATTCATTCATGCAAGGAATGTGTGCCAGAAGGAAGTGATTACTTTCAGTAGACTCTGAGAAGAAGAAGAAGCTCGACTCATAAGAAGAGAAGAGAATATGGGAGCAATTGAAGATCAATCTCTCACCATCCAAAGAAGATCCCTCAAGCAATGAGGAATATGAAGAACTCAAGTCTTGAACAACTTCTTATCCACCTTAGCACTTGGATAATAAATGTTGAAGTCATAAATGAAGAATATGATGAAGCGGAAGGATCAACAAGGAGTCTACCCACGAAACAAATAAAGATAAGTATTCAATTGTCATTTCATGATATTGTTTTTGTTATGCATTTGTTTATATTTAGTTGATGTATTATGCATGATAGGATGTTTGCATTAATGACCGTATACTACTAATATGCATGTGATGGGTAAGTAGCTCATGGTGCTATAAAACTCTCCATTGCTACTTATCTAGAATGAAACCTCTTTGCTGACATATTGGATTAGTGCACAATCGCAATGTTGTCCTGGTAGAGATGGAAGGAATTTAGAAAGTTTCAGTGAGATATGGATGAATGTTGTATTGGCTAAAGTGGTTGCATGACCATATATTTATGCATAAGAATTTTCCAGTATAAATATTCCTTATGAAATGTTTCTAACCATACAAATGCATTTGACTTGTAGGAAAGATCGCATACATAATCGCCTACAAGCAAAGAAGAATGAAGACTTGTTCCGAAGAACAAGTGACGATAGTTCAAAGACAAAGAATAATATGACGAGTGCAATAAAATCATTGATGCAGAACCTTCCATCCACCAAGAAGAAAGGGAAGACCAGTTCAAGAAGAATGATGTCTAGGATGCAGTATCGAGACCTGAAGAGAAGTTCATAGTTCCATCATGCAATAGATGGAAACATTGTGGGATACAAAGCAAGATTTGTATCACAAGGCTTCTCACGAAAAGAAGGCATAGACTATGAAGAAACATTTACAGCCACTAGAAGTGAAGTCACATGACATGCATAATCATGTGTGCAAATGAAAGAAGGCATTGTACGAGTTCAGAAGACACCCATGGGAAACACATACATGATGATATTGATGAAGATCTTAACCTTTGCTACAAGGTTGAAGATGCAAGTCTATACACTAGATGGTCACATAGAATATTAGTAGCATAGGAAGCTACTTGTCACTCTGGTACATAATGTTTCAGTGCATAGAGTACAGAAGACAGAGGGAGTATGATGCTCTGCTTCAGAGGGAGTGACTACAGAATATCCTGAGGATCGACATGGTATGACAGGATGGACAGATTACTGATGACTCTAGGCTTTACTGAGAGTAAAGTGGATTCCAACCTTTGCTTCAAGGTTGAAGGCGGAATACCAGTGATGCTCCTGTTATGTGTCAATGCACTATTTTCTAAGCATGGAGGTGTGGACAAGGGAAGTATGTAGTAGAGATCCTGAATAGGTTTAGGATGATGGACTGCATGACCACACCTATGGCATCGAACCCGAAGCTATTGAGTGATGCTTCATCATAGACGGTTGATGCCATGATGTGTCGTTAGATGATTGGTTCCTTGATATACCTGACGAACATGAGACTAGATATTTTCTTTGCTGTGAACACCTTGAGCCAGTACTTGACAGATCCGAGTAGTGTTCACTTGACAGCTGTAAAGCATATTCTGAGGTACCTGAAGGGTACAATTGATTATGGGATCAAGTATGATGCGAATCAAAAGATTAACCTAGAGGGTTATGTTGATTCAGATTGGGCAGGCAGTGCCATCAACAAGAAGATTACTTCAGGATGTTGATTCAGTATTGGATCAGGTGTGATCTCTTGGTTTAGTAGGAAGCAATCTTGTGTGGCACTGAGTACAGCTGAAGCAGAGTATGTCACATCTTGTTCAGCTAGTTGTGAGGCAGTATGGATGCGGAAGCTACTATCTGATATATTTGATCTCCAGTTGGATGCTACTTGTTTACATTGTGACAACCAAAGTTGCATGAAGTTGTCAGAGAATCCAGTGTTCCATGACAAGTCGAAGCATATCGAGATCAAGTATCACTATATCAGGGATATGGTGCAGAGGGGAGCAGTGAAGCTCCATTATGTTGCGACTAAGGAACATATAGCTAATGTGTTGACAAAGCCATTGGCCAGAGTGAAGTTCGAGTACTTCAACGAGAATCTTGGTGTTCTCCAGGTCGAGGTTTCCTCCAAGGGAAAATGATGAGTCCCATAGCCATTCTGACATGGTGAGAGGATTGGTTCCTTCCATGGTCAGATGTAAGGGCCGAGCCATTCTGTCATGGTGAGAGGATTGGTTCCTTCCATGTCAAATATGAGTACTGAGATCCATAGCCATTCTGATGAGCAGGTCAGATATAAGGGCTGAGCCATTATGTCATGGTGAGAGGATTGGTTCCTTCCATGTCAGATATGAGTGCTGGCCATTCTGTCGAGTAGGACATATGTAAGGGAAATTTCCATTCTAGGAATGGAGGCACCTGGTCAGTTACCAGGAACACCCAGTGTAGGACTGAGTAGCCATTCTGATGTGATAGAGGGATGTGTTCCCACTTGATCAGATGTAAGGGCTGAACCATTCTATCATGGCTAAAGGATTAAGTTCCTTCCATGTCAGATGTGAGTGTTGGCCATTCTGACGAGCAGGTCGGATGTAAGGGCAACTGCCGTTATCTAGGAGAATGGAGGCACTTGGTTAGTTACCAGGTAGCTCAGTCGAGGAGGACTGGGGGCCATTATAATATGACTGTAGGATTGGTTCCTACAAGATCAGATGTGAGTGCAAGCCCTTCCATCATTGTGAGCAGGATGTGTTCCCTCCTGGATGGATGTAAGTGCAGAGCCATTCTTTGCATCATGTGTTGATCAGATATAAGTACTGAGCCATTCTTCGCATCATGTGTTGATCAGATGTAAGTGCTGTGCCATTCTTCACATCATGTGTTGATTAGATGTTAGTGCAGTGCCTTTCTTCACATCATGTGTTGATCAGATGTAAGTGTAGTATCTATCTTCACATCATGTGTTGATCAGATGTAAGTGCAGTATCTATCTTCACATCATGTGTTGATCAGATGTAAGTGATAGGCCTTTCTGACGAGTAGGTCAGATGTGAGTGTTGGGTGTGCCTTTCTGACGAGTAGGTCAGATGTAAGTGTTGGGCATGCCTTTTTTATGAGTAGGTCAGATGTAAGTGCTGGGCATGCCATTCTTCGTATCATGTGTTGATCAGATGTAAGTGCAATATCTATCTTTGCATTATGTGTTGATTAGATAGAAATGATGAGCCATTCTTTGCATCATGTGTTGATCAGATATATGTGCTGGAAAAGACCTACATGGAGGCTAGGACTACAACTAGCATGAAAAAGGGCTGGCTCTGTAGAACTTCCTGTGATGAGAAGAATCATGCGATAGCACCAGGGATGATCTAGATCGAGTGATGATCCAGATCCAGTGATGACAGCCAGTGATGATCCAGATCGAGTGATGATCGAGATCCAGTGATGATGATCCAGAAGTGATGATCCAGATCGAGTGATGATCCAGATCTAGTGATGATAGCCAGTGATGATCCAAATCCAGTGATGATGTTCCATGATGATACAGATCAAGTGATGATCTAGATCCAGTGATGATGTTCCATGATGATCTAGATCCAGTGATGATCTAGATCCAGTGATGATGATCCAAATCCAAATGAAGATGACTTACAGATGAACATGACTTGAAGATGAAGAAGAATTTGAAGATGAAGAAGACCTGATGATGACCTAGATGATACAGAGAAGAAGAATTGTGCTAATAAATTGTGTCAAGAGAATACCTTCCTAGTTAAGAGGGAGTGTCGATGTAATTGTAACTTTGGAATGTATTCATTTTTATTTCTTATCTATTGTAACCCGGTGTTTATTCCAGGATGTATTATAATGTACTTGAGTCATGTCATACCTCGATGTTTATTCCGGGAAGTTTCTATAATGAGAAATTCATGTCAAGTCATTGTGGGTAACCCTCTTATTGGTCAAGGGTTAAAGTCCCCACAGTTGTGGGGCCCTTGGGTTATTAGACTATCCTAGTGAATTTGACCCTAGGTGAGTCATTGTAAGTCAGGGCAATATTCCCCACCATTGTGTTACCCTCCTATTTGTCAGAGGAGGCAAAGTCCCCACAAGTGGTGGGGCACTAGGGTTATTAGACACTCCTAGATATGTCAGCTCTAGTAAGTAATTGTTAAGTGAGGATGACATGTTAGAGTGCACTTCAAGTGAACATAAGAATATAAATAGAGAGTGAGAGCCTCTCTATTTATCACTGGCAACACACATCACTCACTCACTCAAGTGTGGCGCATTAGTGAGGAAGGAAATACACTGGGACTAGACAAGAAGAAGACTACTGCTGTTGGGAGTGCATCTTACTGTTTTGGGGATTTCACTATTTTGGTGCTAATTCTATCTCTGAGGAAGTTGCAGGGTTTTCTCCTTTATGGTTTCCCCGAGAAAAACTCTTTGTGTCTCTTGTATCTTGTGATGTGCTTATGTTTTATTGTTGTGCTTGTTATTCTCTCAGTGAAAAGATCCTAAGATTATAATGCTAGCTTATATGATGAAAAACTAACATCTAAATATGTAAATATCATATATAACTTTCCAATGGGCTATCGAGGGCACAAATTGAAGATCGTATGCAAAAGTTATGACCTTGGAAAGTTGACTATTCAACTAACAACCTTGGGGCCACAAAATTTATGATGAGTCATCTTATAGAGTTATGTTTTGGACATTTAGGGTTCTCTCCCTCATTCTTATTATAAGTAGGCCCTTTTGGCCTCATTTTGTATTTCATCTTGGCATGAATGAACGTAGCAACCACATCTCTTCTCTGAGTTATCTACCACCATTCTAGTTTCTTTATTGTATAGTTTATTCTATTTCCTCCATTTTTCCCTTTTGGCCTCATTATATTTCATGTTGGCATGAATGAGCATAGCATCCACATCTCTTCTCTAAGTTAGCTACCACCATTCTAACTGATTTATTGTATATCTTTTTCTATTTTCTCCATTTAATAGAATATGTATTTATTGTATCTCTATTTTCCTTGCAATATTCCCGTGTATATGATTATATATCTATTCATTCATTTTGTTCTCACATAAATTCATACCAATGGTATCAAAGCAAACTTCTCTTTGATTGTTTCTCAGTTGCTATAGTATGATTTTCCGCACTTGATAGATCATGCTTTGATGGACTTTCCCTGTCCCTATGTAGACTCACTATACCCCATTTTCTCATCATTTTCCTGATGTTCTAGTTGAAACCATTAATTTTTTTTTTGAATATACAAGAGGGTCACAAGTTTACAACCCACATATACACAACTTGCATCACTATCACCCGCGTACATCTGATTTTATGCTAAAAAAAAAAAACAAAAATTTGAGTTTTCCCTGTCAAGTAATAAATGACTTTATAGTTGACCTTCCATATGTCGAAAAAGAACCTGATTCAACCCTTTATTTCCTATTGATGGAATATATATTGAACCGTTACTAATAATTATACTAAGGAGAATTTTGGAGAGTAAAAAGATTATAGCGAAATTTTGCCCCATTCTTCTATGCTTGAGTCTGCATCCCTTTATTCTTAAGGAATCCATTAGTGTTGTTTCCAAATATTTCATTTTCCTTTATTATATTTCCATTGTATATATTTTTGAAGTGGCAGAGTGTAATGATCCAAGATGAAAATTCCAAGCAAAGGCACAATCTGGGTAAAAATTGTATTGACTAGTCTTGACTCTAGAGGCTTCGAATGGAACAAGAGGGTCTCAAATTTCGTAGAGACTAATATGGTGAGTCTTAGGATGAATAAATTTAATATATGGTCACTTTATAACAGGTTATACACATATTCAACAATATTTGGGGTTATAGTAAAAATGGAAAAATGACTATTAAATTGTGATTAAATTCCACCTAGGGTGTGAGCATAAATGGATTCCCAACTCATGTGCGACCCTCCAAAATTTTAAAAAATAGTATGGGGGTGATATTTTACTTAATTTAGTTTCATTATGTGTCTAAATAATTTCTTCAATTAAATTTATAAATTTTCACATTCGAATGCATATTTGTAGTGCTATCGCTTAAGGGAAATGTCGGTGATAACTTAACTTCGACTAATAAAATGAACATGAAATGATTTATAAAATATAATGAGGATTATATACCATAATACAAAAATAAATATCCTACTCAAAAACACTCCATATCATATCATGCCCTCAACAAAAATCAGATACATAACTCATTTCAAATAGAAACCAATACATGGAAACTAATCGAACCATAGCTTGGAAATGTGGACATTATTTCATATGTATTTATGATAATTCGAATTACAAAGAGTGTGAGGAACATATTACAGATACAAACATCATTCACCCATTCTTTGGCATCAACTGAACTCAACAACGCACAAGCATCATTCACACTAGTGCACCTTCATGTGGAAGCATGGGGATTGAGAGGTAGGGAATGAGAGAATGGGGAAAGAGATAGATATCGAACTGTATAAACCTCTTGTATTCAATAAAAAAATTACATTAATATCCAAATTATATCTTATTTTTTCCTATACAACATCCAATTTGTATGAGAATATAACTCCCTCGAAATTGACTCACTAGTAGGGAGAGTGATCAGTCACTATGCAATGGACAAGCTAGTGCTTTAAAAAATACCAAAGGAAAATTATCAAATGATCAAAATTTCATTCTAGTTTCTCATGAAATATTTTTATAACTCTCACAAGGTCCTACAAGGTCTACTTCCCTCCCATAGGCTTCCTCCAACTCATCCTTGATGTTTAGTAACCCCTATGACACTTGTCCTTCTCTTCATCCCTCAATATTCCTCCAAATTCGAATTGCTACCAACAACTTAAAAGTGCACCCTCTTGGTGGATATTTTTATCCCTGAAATGTCATATTGTCATAGGTCTTCAATAAAGTATGTAATCAGGTCATATTTTGTCATAGAAACTTCCATCATTGTTGTCATAAAACGCAGGGAACCTCTCTCTAAGTGGCACATAGTTTCTTCCTAGTATCTTCCTCTTCCACGGGGAGTTATTCCTCTTCACCCACTTGAATACTTGGGATCATGACATGTTACTTGACACCTCTTCACCTGCCAAGAACGTTTAATTCCTCATAATTTCAAATTTGGGGTTAGGTCATGACAAGTGCAAGGAGGAATCTAGCCACCTAAGGTCGTCGTGAACCTCCAAGTGTCTTCATCAAGAAATTCCACTTTAGTTTCTCCATATTTATTATTTATTTCACCCAATTTAATGTGTATATGGTATATTAAGGTTCTATTGGGTCCCATATCTCCCTTATTGCAATATTTAATGCCTCCACCCCAACCTAGGGAACTAATAGGTTGGTGAAACATTGTTAACAAGTAATCTCATTGAGATGGGGACATGACAGTCCTCCCCACCCAATATTTCTTGTCCTCAAGAAATTCCAAGTTTGGATATGAAAAAAATTTCCATCTTCCCAAGTGGATTCCTCACTAGGAAAATCCTTCCATTGTACCAGGTATTGTTTTATTGTCATGATCCTTAACTTTATTTCCCTTGTTTTCAATATTTGTTCTGGAATGAGAATAAGTTGTCCTTCATCATCCAAGAGAGGTAATGTATATAAAACTAACATAGGATTAAATATAACCTTATTTAGACATGAAACATGAAATACATTATGAATTTTACTTCTCGTCTAAAGATCCAAGTCATATGCCCCTTCTCCAATCTTTTGAATCACTTTGTAGGGACCATAAAACCTTGGTTTGAGATTTTCTGAACCTTTAACCTTTGTAGTGGTTTGTTTGTAGGGATGGAACCTCAAATATACCATTTCATTCACTTGGAAGTGTCTCTCCACTCTATGTTGGTCGGCATATTGCTTTTGCTGATTTTGGTCTACCTACAAGTTATCTTTCAAAACCTTCAAAATTTATTGAATTTATTCAATCCAATCCTTAGCCTTTGTATATCTAATATCACCAAAAATGTGGTCAATAAAACTAGATGAATCATAATTATAAAGTGATTTTAAAGGATACATGCCAATGGACATATGAAAAGTATTATTGTAGCAAAACTCACCCAAATGCAACCATTTGATCCATTCTTTTTTATGCCCACTAACATAGTTTCTCAAGTATACTTCCAACCATTTATTCACCCTTTCTGTTTGGCCATCAATTTGTAGATGATATATTGTGCTAGGTGTCAAATTTTTCCCCACCATTTTGAAGAGTTCTTGACAAAACTCACTCAAAAATATGCTCTCTATCACTAACAATGCTCTTCAGAAGCCCATGCAATCTCAAAAATTATTTAAAGAATACATAATCCACTTGTGCAATAGTGAAAGTTGTGGTAACAAGAAAGAAATGAGGAAATTTAGAGAGTATATACACCACTACAAATATGCAATCCTTACCAAGTACCTTGGGCAAACCAAAGATGAAATCCATGGAAATGCTCTCCCATTTTTGTTCTAGAATAGGCAAGGGGTGTAAGAGGCTAGTTGGATGAGTGTGATCCACTTTATTTTTATGACATGTAGGGAATTAATTAAAATATTTCAGAATACCATCCTTCAACCCTTTGCATGAGAATCATTCCCTCAACATTCAATATGTTTTGAAGAAACCAAGGTGACCTTCTAAAGGAGAATCATGAGATCTCTTTAAAACATTCTCCTTTAAACTCAAACCAAGTACCAAATAGATTCTATATTCGTATTATATGAATCCTTCCAACATATTATACTAATCATGATGGTTAGTCCCATCAAAAATATCACAAAAATGTTTCCTTGGCATATTTCACTTCTAATATGGCTTTCCAATTTTCTACAACATCCATTAGAGAAATAGAAGGTCTTCTAGATAAGGAATATGCTACCATATTAATATTTCCCTTCACATATTCAATATCAAAGTAAAATTCTTGAATCTTACTAACCCATTTTTGTTTCCTTTCATTTATATCCTTTTGAGTGAGGAAGTACCTTAAGCTGTTATGGTTAGTTTTGACCAAAAACTTGTTTCCCACCAAGCATCGCATAAACTTGATAAAAAAATGCATGGTGGCTAACATTTATTTATCATAAATAGATTAAAGCTTCTAATTTGGTTTTATCTTCCTACTCTCTAAATATATTGGGTGTTTTCCTTGCTTTACGACTTCTCCAATTCCTTTCCCTGATGCATCACATTCCAAGACAAATGGTTTAGGAAAATCAGGCAAGACTAGAATAGGACAATTGCTTATTACCTCTTCAATTATTTGGAAATATTTTGTAGCCTCTTCATGCCATTGGAAATCAAATTCCTTTGTCAAATCAGTGAGAGGTTAAGTGAGTTGGGAGATCCCCTTCATAAAATGTCTATATTAGGTACAAATTCCAATGAATCCTCTCAGTTCAGTGAGATTTTTGGGACGAGGCCATTCTATAATGGATTTTATTTTTTCCATATCTACCTTCAGACCATATTAACCAATGATGTGTCCAAGATACAAAATATACGTCAAACCAAACTCATATTTTTACAGCTTAGCAAACAAATATTGATCATGTAGAATTTTTAATACCACTTCTAGAAGATGAAAATGTTCCTTACATGTTTTACTGTAAATAAGAATGTCATCAAAGAAAACTAGTACAACTTACGAATTTGCTTGTGGACGATATTTTTCATGTGTGATTGGAATGTGGAAGGAGCATTTGTTAATCCAAAGGGCATGGAAAAAAAATCAAAGTGACCATAGTGCCATCTGAAAGAAGTTGTTGGTATGTATTCTTCCTTCATTCGAATTTGATGATAACCAGATCTAAGGTCAACCTTTGAGAAGAAGTTGGCTCCATGGATCTCATTGATGAGCTCAACAATCCTTGGGATGTGATATATATTCTTCACTATATTCTTATTCAAATCTCTAAAATCAATGCACATCCTCAAAGTTCCATCCTTTTTATTTACAATAACAATTGAAGAAGCATAGGGGCTTGAACTAGGCCTTATGAGACCCAATTCCAAAAATTACTTAATGGCCTCCTCAATATCATCTTAAATCTTTTTGGGGGGAATATAGGGCTGCATTTTTATAGGTTGGTTCCCTATATCTAATTCAACCTTATGCTACACCCCTTTTTCCAGTGGTCTCCCTGGAAAAGGTCTCCAAAACTTCTCATACTTACCCAACAACTGCTCTATCTCCTTAGGATGCTTGGAAACCTTAAAGTGAGGCTGAGAATATTTAATCAAACATTCACTAGACCATTTAATGTCTCCATGCCTCAATATAGACCTCATAATATGAGAGGATACTACTTGGTTTGGGTAAGTGTGCATCTAGATCAACAAGATGGGTTTCCCTTCTGAATTTTCGAACCTAATTTTAGGGAATTGATAGTTCATTGTATTTTCTCCTATAGAATACAACCATTGTACTACCAAAACCACATTTACATCAACCACATTCACTACACAGAAATTGTTAGTAATAGTATGATTTCCTATAGTAACTTGAAGCTTTGGAATCCATTTCAGTGCAGTCCATAGAGTTTTTACCTAGAATGATGACCATGAAACCATCAAAAGTTTAATTTTGTAGCTTTCTCCTTTCCACCAAAGCCACATCTATGAATTTATGAGTGGCTCCTTTGGGCCACTAGGACCATATCCTTTTGTCCTTTTATGTTACCCTTGAGTCTAAGGGTGTAAAATATAGGTACACCTGAGAGTACTGCAATTTTTCCTGTCTTAGGAGTGGGTTGTTATTATTTTGCTATTTCATACCCCTCTTCTTGGGATGCAAGTTGTGCTTCTTCCTCATCTTCAGAAAAAAATTCAATGTAGTGTTACTTCCCCTTTGCACACTTATGTCCCAGAACCTAAGGTTGTTGACATGTGAAGCATAGTTTCTTTATTTTGAGTTGTTATTTTCTTGTCCCTCCCTTATTCTCTTTGGAAAATAAGTCCCTTTTCCATGTTTTCTTACCTTCGTTGAATTTGGAATGGAAATTAGGCTTAGGGGTAATTTGGTTTTTGGCAACACATTCTGCAAGTCTCATGTCAAATTCATGGAATCCTTCAATGTAGCCGGCTTGTGGGATTTAATGAGCCCTATAAAATATTCTTTCAATCATTTAGTAAATAATAAAACCATCCTATCCATAGAGACATCAGAAACCATTACTGAAAGATTTTCAAATTCTAACATATATGCTTTAGGAGTTCCAACTTGCTTCAATTGTGCTAGTTCTTTGAAAGGAAGTTTGGGGTATTTCATATAAAATGTATGCATTAATTCATTAGAGAAACCATCATAAGACAAAATATGATAATGTCCCAAGGTTCTAAGACCATGGAACCAACAATCACTAGATTCCACTTCAAGATGTAAAATGGCCAGTTTTAATACATCTTCTTCAACCATAGGATTTAACTCAAAATAAGCACTTAATTTTTGTAACCAAGCACTAGCATACACTTGGGAAGTGTTGGAACAAAACCAACCAACAAACCCTCAATCGATAGGAGTTCCCACTCTATTGACAACCACACCACCGCGATCTCCCTGAGCACTGGCCTAGAGAGGTTTTACCCTATCAAGCAACATACATGAAGTGGATGAAGTCTCACCCGAGATGTTCAAGGGATAGCTGTGTTATTTTTTCAACATTCAAGATAGAATTATGTTAGGATATTTAACTAAGAGAACAACAAGTACAACAATCAAACACAAGAGACAATGAACATAGTGTTTTTCCTCGGGGAAACCATAAATGGAGAAAACCCCACAACTTCCTCAGAGATAGAATCAACACAAAAGGTAAAACCACAAAATAGTAAGATGCTCTCCCGACAGCAGTAACCTTCTTCTTATCTAGCCCCAGTGTCTTCTCCTTCCTCAACTATGCACTACACTTGAGTGTTCTTGTGATGTGTGATAAATAGAGAGTCCAGCTCTCTATTTATACTAATCCCGGCATGACTAAAACCCTACTAGGGTCTACCTCTCCTAGGAGAGTCTAATAACCCTAGTGCCCCGGAATTGTGGGGACTTTAACCCTTAGACAATAGGAGGGTTACCCACAATGACTTGACATGACTTGTTTGCATTATTGATTCTCCCGATTGGAACATCAGGGCATGACATAACATGATAACATCCCAGAATAAACATGAGGTTACAATAGATAAGAAATACAAGTGAATACATTCTGAAGTTTCAATTACATCAACACTCCCTCTTAACTAGGAAGGTATTCTCTCGACACAATTTTCATCACTGGTCTTATTCTCTGGATCTTCTCATCATCTTCATCTCCAAGTCATCTTGTATTCAAGTCATCTTTATCTTCATGCCATTTTATTTTTTGGATCCATATCATCACTCGATCTGGATCATCATCAATGTATCTGGATTATCACTTGATCTGGATCATCATAACTAGACATCGTCACTGGATCTGGATCATCACTTGATCTGGTTCATCATAACTAGACATCATCACTAGATCATCACTCGATCTGGATCATCACTATTGGATTTGGATCATCACTCAATCTGGATCATCACTGCTAGATCTGGATCATCACTCGATCTGGAACTCTCGGAGTCATCATAACTGGATTTGGATCATAGCTCAATCTGGATCTCCTCTGGTCATCATCATATGTGTTATCTCATGATTCTTCTCATCATAGGAAGTTCTATAGATCCAGCCTTCTTTCATGGTGGGTGTATTCCTACCTCCTCGTAGGTATTTGATAGCTGTTACATCTAACCTACTCATCAGAATGGCCAGCACTCACATCTGACCTTCTCATCAGAAAGGCGGTAGCCCTTATATCTAATCATGTAGGACCTAATCCTATAGTCACATTAGAATGGCCAGAACTCAGATCTGACCTACTCATCAGAAAGGCGGTAGCCCTTACATCTATGTAGGAGCTCATCCTACATCAGAATGGCTAGCACTCACATCTAACCTACTCGTTAGAAAGGCATGCACTCACATCTGACCTGGTAGGAACCAAATCCTACACCCTTGTCAGAATGGCCCCCAGTCCCAGACTGATCTACCTGGTAACGAACCATGTGCCTCCACTCTCTCAGAGAGTGGTAGTAGCCCTTACATCTGACCTACTCATCAGAATGGCCAGCACTCACATCTGACATGGGAGGAACCTAATCCTTTAGCCGTGCTAGAATGGCTCAGCCCTTATATCTGATCTACTCGTCATAATGGCTCTTTCAATCTCATACTGAGCATTCCTGGTAACTGACCAGGTACCTCCATTCCTAGAATGGTATTCAGCACTCATATCTGACATGGAAGGAACCAAATCCTCTCACCATGATATAATGTCTCAGCCCTTACATCTGACCTGCTCGTCAGAATGGATATGGGACTCATCACTTTCCCTTGGAGGAAAACTATACCTGGAGAACACCAAGCTTCTCCCTGAAGTACTCGAACTTCACCCTAGCCAATGGCTTCATCAACACATCAGCTGTCTGTTCCTCCGTCGCAACATACTGGAGCTTCACTGCTCCCGTCTGCACCATATCCCTGATATAGTGATACTTGATATCGATATGCTTCAAATTTTCATGGAACACTGGATTCTCTGACAACTTCACACAACTCTGGTTGTCACAATGTATACAAGTAGCATCGATATAGAGATCAAATAAATCAGATAGTAGATTCTGCAGCCATACTGCCTCACAACTAGATGAACAAGCTATGACATACTCTGCTTCAGTTGTACTCAGTGCCACACAGGATTGATTCCTGCTAAACCAAGATATCACACTTGATCCCATACTGAAGCAACACCCTGAAGTGCTCTTCCTATCGATGGCACCACCTACCCAATATGAATCAACATAACCCTCCAGGTTAATCTTCTAATTTGCATCGTACTTGAGCCCATAATCAACTGTACCCCTCAGGTACCTCAGAATATGCTTTGCAGCAATCAAGTGAACATTTATTGGATCTGTCAAGAATTGGCTCAAGGTTTTCATAGCAAAGCAAATGTCTGGTCTCATGTTCGTCAGGTACATCAAGGACCCAATCATTTGATGATACATCGTAGCATCAACTAACTCTGATGAAGCACCACTCAATAGCTTCAGGTTCAATGCCATATGTGTGGCAATATCCTTGTAGTCCATCATCCCAAACCTCTTCAGGATCTATATTACATACTTCCCTTGTCCAAGAAAGATTCCATTTGCACTCTGCCACACCTCCATACCTAGAAAATAATGCATCATACCCAAGTCCTTCATCTCGAACTCGGCAGCAAGCTTTCTCTTCGTATTAGCAATAAACCCATCCATACCTTTCACAAATAGATCATCTAGATATAGTAGAAGCATCATTGGGTTTCCATATTCAACCTTGTAGTAAAGGTTGGAATCTACTTTACTCTTGGTAAATCCCAAACTGGATAGAAAGCTGTCAATTCTGCTGTACCATGTCATGGGTGCCTGTTTCAAACTGTACAAAGCTTTATTTAATATGCACACATGAGACTCCCTATCATGTGTCTCAAAACTAAGTGGTTGTTCTACATACACTTCCTCTTCTACTACACCATTCAAGAAAGTAGTCTTGACATCCATCTGGTGTATCTTCCATTTCATCACTACAGCTAGAGAAAGTACTGATCTGATGGAAGTGTACCTGGCTACAGGTGCAAAGGTTTCTTCATAATCTATTCCTTCTTTCTGAGAGAAAACCTGAGACACAAATCTTGCCTTATATTTTTCAATGCTACCATCTGTAGCATGCTTGATCTTGTAGATCCATTTGGAAGTTACAACTAACTTTCATTCTGGTCTTGGGACAACATCCCAAACATCATTCTTCATGATTGATTGATATTCTTCGATCATAGCATCCTTCCGTTCTTCCGCTTCTTCATAACTAGAAGGTTCTTTATCAATGAAATCACGTAGTAATGCTACATACCCAGAGCAAGATCTAGTCCTCTTTCTTTCTCTGTGATTCTCTTCTGGAGCCCCATATCTTTCTGCACCTTGGATAAGTTCTCGTACCCAAGCAGGTTTCATTTTATGAGGATTCTTTTCTAGAGGTGGATCTACAGGTCTTTGTGGTTCTTCAAATTCTCTATCTTCTTCTTGAGCTTCTTCGTTCATGGTTGTATCATGAACTTTGGGTGCTTCTGCTTCTTCAAATTCTTCAGTAGGTTTCTTTCTGGATTTATCCTAAGCTGTGTCTTCATCAAATGTCACATCCCTGCTGATGGCAATCTTATTGAATCCTGGGAAGTATATTCTGTAAGCCTTCGAGCTTTCAGAGTATCCCACAAATATACCCTTCTTTCCTGAAGGATCTAATTTAGTCCTCTTATCCTTTGGAATGTGTATGTACACTGGACAGCCAAATATTCTGAGATTGCTGACTTCTGGTTTCTTGCCAGAGAAGACTTCTTCAAGAGTCTTGTTCTTGAGTACTCTATGTGGAGTATGGTTCTGTACATACACCGCTATTTGGGCAGCTTCTGTCCAAAGATGCATAGGAAGGTCTTGATCATGAAGCATTTCTCTTGCAGCTTCCATGATAGTTCTATTCTTCTTCTTCGCAATCCCATTCTGTTGTGGATTATAAAGGGGTGGACAACTCCCTCTTAATCCCTGATTCTTTGCATAGCTCTTTGAATTCATTTGAAGTGAATTCTCTGCCATTATCTGATCGAAAATTCTTGATCTTATTTTTAGTGTGATTCTCAATCAAGGCTTTGAATTCCTTGAACTTGCTGAATACTTCATCTTTGTTCTTCATGAAGTAAACCCATGTCTTCTGAGAAAAATCATCAATAAAGGAAACATAATATGCATACTCGCTTAGTGAGTTTGATGACATAGGTCTACATACATTGGAGTGGATGATTTCCAAGATTCCTTTTGCTTTGCTTTCACTGCTTGGAAATGTCTTCTTTGTATTCTTTCCTTTCGCACATCCCTTGCAAACCCCATCATGTTTTCTTGGATTTCTAGAAGACCTTCAACAGCTTTGCTTGCAATAGGTAGTGCTCTGTAATGCACATGTGCAAGCCTTCTATGCCAAAGTTCACTTGGATCTACTGTGTCATGGACCAAGGCTTGTTCTGGCTGACCCTTTAATTTGTACAATCCTCCTTCTTGTTCTCCAATCACCACTGCATCATCGATAGTCTTTCCTTTTGGCCACATGATGACTTGACCATCTATGAACGCAACCCGCATTCATTTTGTATCTAATGCTGATATGGAGAGGAGGTTCTTCTTGAGTCCTGGCACAAACAATACTTCCTTTATTGTTAGAGACGTTCCAGAGTCTAGTTTATAGGAACATTCCCCACTACCTTTTATTGGATATTGGTAGTCATCTCCTAGCTTCACCTTGTGATGTGATTCATGTTCTAACGGTCTCACAAATGATTCCTTGAATCCTGTCATATGTTTGGAAGGCCTGCTATCTATGAGCCAATCATTGCTTCCATGAGTAATGTTTCCTGTGAGAGTGGAAATCAAAACATATTCATCCTCGATTGAAGAATATTCACTTTCATATCTGGTTCTTTTATTGCCTGGTTCATCATCCTTTGCAGCATGATCATGATGTCTTCTTTTGTTGCTCCTTTTTGTTATTTTTTGTTTCTTAGGACAATTCTTTGCAAAATGTCCTGCTTCATCACATGTATAACATATGACTCTAGACAAATCTTTTCTAGTGTTATCTTTGTGATAGTGCTGTTGCCGCCTTTTCACACACCTGGATCACGTGGCAGAAATCTTCAAGCCACTCGGTGTGTCCTTGGGGGCAAGTCTCGAGTCAAGGCTGTCACCT
>LPNX010625608.1:262830-274657 GCA_001517045.1 Pseudotsuga menziesii | reverse complement strand
AGGCTCACAAACTTCTACAAGACCACATGGAGGAATCCATTGTAACTGAGGAAGTACTCCGAGATTGGCCTACTCATTATGGGCAGGTCTATAGTCAGATGAGGCAGGCCAGACAAGGCATTCAAGCCTTGGAAAGAAGGAAGTCGACTGAGACAGAACTGAGGCAGACAATCGAGGATCAAATAGTGATGGAAAACACTAAGCTGCAGCAGTTGGAACGTGAGGCACACCAGTGGGTTCAACACGCACTTCCCAACTTGGAGAAAGTCGACAACATCTGTCCGCAGATGAAGAGACTCCTTGAGACCGCGGAAGAACACAATCAGCTGCTGGGACCCAACATGGAAAATATTGCAGAGATGGCTATGGCAGAGAAAATGTCGGTACTATCAAATCTTACTACTCTTACTATCGACATTCAGAAATCCTTGCAGACCTGGACAGACTTTCAACATCAGCTTGCCATCACAGCACCAGCAATCGTCGAAGTCTGTGTACAGAAGAGACCAACTATTCGCCTGCACAGCCCACCTCAGTAGCAGTCTCCTGTTACCGACTATTTTTTTTCTACTTCTACTCTCATAATTTTTTTACCTCCCCTTTTCTTCGGGACGAAGAAATCTTTTGTTTGTGGGGGAGATGTAGAAGGAGCAAGTCGACATAAGTCGACTTGAACGAAGACCGACTTAGTCGATCAGCCGACTAAGTCGAGAGACCGACTACGTCGGTCGGCTGAGTGAACACAGTAGTTAGTCTGTTAACTAATAGTCGTGTCGGTTCGGTGAACCGACAGGTAGTTATGATTGTAACTGTTTTGTAACCTGTATATTAGGCTGTTGAGCCACTCAAGAACGTAGTTTAGTTCTTGGCTTTGTATGATCTATTGAGAATAATATAAATCTGTTCATCCTATCAGTTCTTGTCTCTTGTATCTGTGAATATTCTGTGTATTTTGGTATGTATTATTGGTAACCTTATGTGATCTGAGAGATTACAACACATCCCGAGAAGGATGTAATTGTTGTATGGATGATTTGTTTCTGGATGAGCACCTTGAATGCGTGGCCTTGCATCATGGAAGTACTCAGATAGATGAGGAAACAATGGCTCTATCTTCTTCTTGTGTCTGATGAGCAGAGACACCTTGTGCAGAGGGTGTGGAGGTCTCTATGATCTTATGTTCTCCTTCAGATGCAATTGTGAAGAGGAATAATTTTCTGATGTGGGAGCTTATCTTCCTACGTTGTGAGACTTTGTTAGGTGCAACAGTCTCTAGTATTCGATAGATTTTTCCTCCCAAAGTAACAATGAAACTGCGAGGACGTGACTCATATACAGCATGACGCTTCCACATATATGTTTGTCCTAAAAGAACATCACAGACTTCAAGTGGGGCCACATTACATAGTACCTCGACTTTGAAAGGCTTGATGCCATATGGTAGGAGGCATTGTTGAGTAATGCGGATACCTTGTCCTTGGCTTAGCCAACCGATGCTGTAAGGTTGTGGGTGTGGTGTTGTTGGAAGCTCCAATCTCTTGACGATTTCTGCTGAGATCAGGTTCTTTTGGCTACTGTTGTGAACAACAAAATGTAGAGGCATTCCCTTCACCCACATCTACAAGTGGAATAGGCACTCCTATGCCTCTGACTCTTCAGGATCCTCTAGTTGAATCTGTGTGGTAGCAACAGTGGCAGTGGGGTCTGCATCAATGATTTGACTCCCATTGTATGCGGCTGTGGAATTGGATTCAGAATCAGAATCAGGATCTGATTTTGAAGATTTGATCTTAGCTACTAATGACTACTTTGAGTGACATTCATTAGTGTTGTGCCAAGGGATTTTATGAAATTCAAACCACTTACCGGTGTCCTTCTTTGTCTTTCCATATCCCTTCTTTGCTTGTGGCGAGGATTGGTTGTCCTTTCCTTGTCCTGTGCTTTGTGGGCCAGGGTTTCCCTGGCCTTGCTTTTGCGCTGGGTGCGCAGGTCCAGAGTCTCACTTGTTCTTCTATCGAAATTTCTCCTCGATTTTGACAGCATACCGATAGGCAGATCCAAGTGAAGAGATGTCGAGGAATTCCATCTCAGTTTGGATGTACCAATATAGACCACTGCAATATTTCAGAATCAGGTGTCACTCGAAGTCCTTGATACTCAGCTTTGTATGCAAGGTATGAAATTTGTTGGTGTACTCTGACACCGTATGGTCCCTTTCTTGATGCAAAATGGTCCATTTTGTGTACTGGTCATCATAGTTTCCCATAGGGTAATACTGTTCCCTGATAGCATCTATGAAAGAGGCCCAAGTGGGATTTGTTTCAAACATTCCTAACTCATCTGATGAGTTTTTCTCACAATAAGTACCCCACCAATTTTGGACATGTGGGACTGCCTTAAGGAGCACAAAGGTGATCTTTTCTCTGTCGAAAAAATTGTGGACATAGAAATACCCTTCTAAAACATTCAACCAATTATCTAGGGCATCTGCATCAATATTTCCTTCAAATAAAGGAATATCAAAGTTAACTTGTACCTTGAAGGGAGTTGCATCCCTGAACTGGCTACTTGTTGAAGATGCACTTGCCGCTGCCGACATTCGTAGAAGGATTTGGGTGAAACTATCCATCATTTCGTTCCTTTGTCGCTCGAGGGCCTCGTCGAGCAACGACTTGATAGGATCTCTTGCTTCATCGTCTCTCTTTTCTTCCACCATGGGAGGTCATTTGGGACGGCGAGAATGATCAAGTGAAACTAGTTTGAGACCAAACTCTCTATACTCGGACCTCATCGGGGACATGCACCGAGAAACAATCAAAGAGCAGATTGCTCTGATACCACTGATCCATATTTATGTGCGAACGAAATGAAATAGAAGATACAGAGTCATAATAATAGACATTTTGCAAAGATAACAAAGATACAGTAAACACATATTCTATTAAATGGCGGAAATAGAACAGACTGTAATACAATTGCTAGAATGGTGGTAGCTATCTTTGAGAAGAGATGTGGTTGCTACGCTCATTTGTGCCAAGATGAAATACAAAAGGAGAAAAAAGGGGCCTATTTATAATAAGAATGAGGTGAGAACCCAAAAAGTCCAAAATGTAACCCTAGAAGATGAACCGTCATAAAGTTTGCAGCCCTAAGGTCGTAAGTTGAATAGTCAACTTCCTGGGGTCATAACTTTTGCATATGATCTCCGATTTGGGTGTTTGATAGCTCATTGGAAAGGTCTGTCTAAGATTTACAACTTTTGGTTGGCCAAATGCATGCTAATAATAACTATTTGGCCTCGAATCTCCAAAAAACATCGTTTAGGGCCTCAAAACGGCCCCGAAATTTTAGGACCCGAAAAACTGTAGAAAAATAACTAGAAAACTGCCACAATGGACAATTGTTTTGAGCCAGTGGAGTAGGTGGGTGGCCACCGATATCCATATGGATCAATTATCCCTCCTTAGGAAGCAATGGTCTCCATTGCATCGAATCCTGTATCATATCTCGAACTATGTGTTGAGTTGATCTCCTGGTGCGACATTTGCTAAAGTGAAGAGGCTTCCTTTCTTTGACATCTCGAGAAGGATGTAATTGTTGTATGGATGATTTGTTTCTGGATGAGCACCTTGAATGCATGGCCCTGCATTGTAGAAGTACTTGGATAGATGAGGAAACAATGGCTCTGTCTTCTTCTTGTGTCTGATGAGCGGAGACACCCTGTGCAGAGGGTGTGGAGGTCTCTGTGATCTTATGTTCTCCTTCAGACACAATTGTGAAGAGGAATACTTTTCTAATGTGGGAGCTTATCTTCCTACCTTGCGAGACTTTGTTAGGTGCAACGGTCTCTGGTATTCAATAGAGTTTTCCTATGAAAGTAACAATGACATTGCGAGGCCGTGACTCATATATAGCATGACTCTTCCAAATATATGGTTGTCCTAAAAGAACATCACAAACTTCAAGTGAGGACACATCACACAGTACCTCGACTTTGAAAGGCTTGATTCCATATGGTAGGAGGCATTGTTGAGTAATGCGGATACCTCATCCTTAGCTTAGCCAACCGATGTTGTAAGGTTGCGGGTGTGGTGTTGTCGGAAGCTCCAATCTCTTGATGACTTTTGCGGAGATCAGGTTCTTTTGGCTGCCGTTGTCAACAACAAAATGCAGAGGCATTCCCTTCACCCACATCTGCGAGTGGAATAGGCGCTCCTCTGCCTCTGACTCTTCCGAATCCTCTAGTTGAATCTGTGCAGTAGCAACAGTGGTAGTGGGGTCTGCATCAATGATCATCATCCCATTGTATGTGGCTATGGAATTGGGTTCAGAATCAGAATCAGGATCTGATTTTGAAGATTTGATCTCGGCTACTAATGACTGCTTTGAGCGACATTCATCAGTGTTGTTCCAAGGGATTTTATGAAATTCGCACCACTTACTGGTGTCCTTCTTTGTCTTTCCATATCCCTTCTTTTTTTGTGGCAGGGATTGGTTGTCCTTTCCTTGTCCTATGTTTTGCGAGCTAGGGTTTCCCTTGCCTTGCTTTTGCACTGGGTGTGCAAGTCCAGAGTCTCGCTTGTTCTTCTATCGAAATTTCTCCTTGATTTTGACAACATATCGATAGGTGGATCCAAGTGAAGAGATGTCGAGGAATCCCATCTCAGCTCGGATGTACCGATGTAGACCACTGCGATATTTCAGAATCATGTGTCGCTCGGAGTCCTTGATACTCATATTTGTACACAAGGTATGAAATTTGTTGTTGTACTCCGACACCGTATGGTCCCTTTCTTGATGCAGAATGGTCCATTTTGTGTACTGGTCATCATAGTTTCCCACAGGGTAATACTGTTCCCTGACAACATCTATGAAAGAGGACCAAGTGGGATTTGTTTCAAACATTCCAGACTCATCTGATGAGTTTTTCTCACAATAAGTACCCCACCAATTTTGGACATGGGGGACTGCCTTAAGGAGCGCAAAGGTGATCTTTTCTCTGTCGAAAAAATTGTGGACAGAGAAATACCCTTCTAAAACATTCAACCAATTATCCAGGGCATCTACATCAATATTTCCTTCAAATAAAGGAATATCAAAGTTAACTTGTACCTTGAAGGGAGTTGCATCCCCAAACCGGCTGCTTGTTGAAGATGCACTTGCCACTGTCGGCATTCGTAGAAGGATTTGGGTGAAACTATCCATCATCTCGTTCCTCTATCGCTCGAGGGCTTCGTCGAGCAATGACTTGATAGGATCTCCTGCTCCATCATCTCTCTTTTCTTCCACCATGGGAGGTCGTTTGGGACGGTGAGAATGATCAAGTGAAACTAGTTCGAGACCAAACTCTCTATACTCGGACCTCGTCGGGGACATGCGCTGAGAAACAATCAAAGAGCAGATTGCTCTGATACCACTGATCCAGATTTATGTGCGAACGAAATGAAATAGCAGATACAGAGTCATAATAATAGACATTTTTCAAAGATAACAAAGATACAGTAAACACATATTCTATTAAATGGCGGAAATAGAACAAATCATAATACAATTGCTAGAATGGTGGTAGCTATCTCTAAGAAGAGATGTGGCTGCTACGCTCATTTGTGCCAAGATGAAATACAAAAGGAGGCCAAAGGGGCCTATTTATAATAAGAATGAGGTGAGAACCCCAAAATTCCAAAAGGTAACCCTAGAAGATGAACCGTCATAAAGTTTGCGGCCCCAAGGTGGTAAGTTGAACAGTCAACTTCCTGGGGTCATAACGTTTGCATACGATCTCCGATTTGGGCATTCGATAGCTCGTTGGAAATGTCTGTCTAAGCTTTAAAACTTTTGGTTGGCCAAATACATGCTGATGGCAATAATTTGGCCCCAAATTTCCAAAAAACGTCGTTTAGGGCCTCAAAACGGCCCCGAAAGTTTAGGACCCGAAAAACTGTAGAAAAATAACTAGGACACTACCACAATGGACAATTTTTTTGATCCAGTGGAATAGGTGGGTGGCCACCGATCTCCATCTGGATCATTCCCACAAAACTCCAGCAATGTGTCGATTTTGAAATACCTTGAAAATTTAGGGTACGATGGTCAAATTCAGTGATTCGTCGTTCTCCTTGGCCCAGTAAACAAAATGTAGCTCATCAAACCATAGATGAAACTCTTCTCATTCTACAAAAAAATAGATCATGAACACCTTTCTTCTCTAATACCATGTTGGAGCAGGCAATAAAAACCAGAAAGCGAAAAAAGATTCCCAGAATTATTGGCGGTGTCTCATGATGATAGACCAATCAAGAAGATAATCTATAAATAGGTTCAAGGGGGATCCCAAACCAACAATCACAGGGCCAAATGTCCATAACAGGTTGATTAAAATAATTGAAAGTAGTTATAATTTTCCATAAATCATGAGTTAGAGGACCTAAAGTGGACATAGTTACTTCATATTTTAGTCACTGGTGGGATCCCTTTAACAATCGAAACCCTCGATAGTCATCTCCCTTCAATGGTTGAATCCCACATCCGACAAGGTGAGGTTACTAATGAACCAAAGGTTGTAACACAACATACATAATGTTTGTCATGGTTGTTGTTAAATAGATGAGACTTCTAACTAATGTCTTAAATGTTAGGATTAATTAATTAATCCTCCCTTGACCACCCTAATCTAATAATATTTTCCTAGATTAGGAGGATATTTCCACCTCACTAGTGCAATGGGGGACTCATTTTGGGCCCACCTAACACTTGATGTCAGTCTCGATGAGTTTAGGCGCTCCAGAGACCAATCCCTATAGTTTAGGAAGCCACACTGAGTGCCACCAATAGTCACCGACAGTTGATTCTAGTCGGTGTACAATCATATTTAGTTATGATTTGATTCCCATCAGTTATTCTAGTGCCACTTTGCATTATTTAAGGGAGCTTGGGCACATTTTCTCACCTAACTTGATCAGTTAACTAGGTGTGAACTATTTCAATTGTCCGAAGTTGTCGCTAGTAAGTCTCTAGTGGTGATTTTCTCACATTGAGTTAGCACTGGAGTCAGTCCAAGTTGGTGAATTCGAATACTACCTAAGGCATTTGAACTTTTCCTATTATATCATCATTATATTATAGAGAGGTTAATGATAATTCATGTAATTCTATGCTAACCAAGTTTTGTCCCCTGGTTGTTCAAATTTCACCATGAATGTTTGATCAGTTTACACTGAATTGTTTCTCTCTCCTACAACCTTCTTTCACATTGAATTCATTCAGGCCTGAGGATCCTAAGCTTTTATAAATTAAACATGGTATCCAAGCAAGTGTTCAAGCCAACTTAAAAACCTCAGGAACTTCCATTGATGAACTAGAATAAATTGGGTTCCACATAATTTTTCGTATTTTCCTTGCTCCCTCTGGATTTTGTCAAGATAAGTCTAGCCAGGTGTGGTGCACCCATAGAAAGTGCACATGTCGAAGTGGAGAGTGTTTGAATTGGTTTGATTTTAAATTGAAGTGTTTTTTTGGTGTTTTTGCAGTTACATTGAAGAATTTATGAATAATTAATTGTTCCTTGAAGCTAAAAGATGGAGAATTTAGTAGCATTGACTCCTAAGATCCTCACACCCTTCAATTATCTTCATTGGAGGGTCAATATGTTGATAGTCTTGTGCAACAAGGGTCTATATAAGGTCACCATGGCGAGAGAGGTCGAACCTGTAGTGGGGATTTCTCCCCTACTACGTGCAAAAGAACCTACCCTAGATCATCCATATCATAGGGTAAAGTTCAACAATAATAACAGGAAATAGACAAGAACAATTTTTATGATTTTTATTTTATATCTAAATAATAACAAGAAACAACAATAAACACACCTTTCTTTTGAAGTTGGGCTACTATAGCCATCCGAGGAAATCGTCCTGCATCTCCACGATTTTGGTCTCCACTCTACTCCAATAGTGGTTGTTAGGTAGGGGGGATGGATCCAAATGGGTATGGAGCAAGCTCAACATACACCGTGAGAAATGGTGTGTCAAAATATGAGGATAATGTCGAAATTATTGAGAGAAAATGAATGAATGACAAAATTTGTTTTTGGTGAGGCCTTCACAATGTATTTATAGGATGGTCCAAGGTTTATTGACCCATGGTATTTTATTGTACATGGTATTTATCTATGGTATTTTGACCCATTATCATTTTTAGGATTTTTGGTCCTTTTTTGGAGAGAGCGGGGATAAAATCACAATAAATTCTCAACTTCCTTTCATTTATGGGGAAAGAATAATAATGTCTTGGACCATATTTTGTGGATTTTAGTTGTGAAGTTCAAAATGGAGGAAATAATGGTGGGAATATGATGCATGACTATGGTTTAGACCATGGAGAGCTAGGTGAACAATTTTTAGTGTTAACATATTGCCCCCTGATGTGTGGGGGAAGGAGCTCATCATATGGCTGATAGACATCATAGCATCATAGGGAATGGTGACAATGGTGGAGAGACTGGAGAGGACCGCGGAGGAGTGGAGTTTCCTCATTCAAAATGCATTGGATTTTGGGTTTCATTTCTTCTAAAAAATGGATGAGGTACATATAATATCAAACATGTATATAGATGAGGCGGGCATACCCATGCTTTTAACAATGTCTCAAAAATAAAAAATGGGGATCAAGGATCAAAACATAGGAGCCGATCAATAAATATACAAATGGTGATACATAATGGTGGCCTCAATGGGAGGTTGAATACATAGACTGATATGAAGAACTAGTACATGGGAACAATGGCATTCACATGGAATGCAATATAACAACAACTAATTCTGTTGAATCTGGGAGTGTACATAACTTAATGGAATCAATGACTGAGAGTCAGAATCGATGTGGTACAATAAGTGGCATCAAGTACTGGAGATACACAGAAGCATGAAACTTGGGGATTCCAAAAATTGTCACCAACGCAGCTTGGAAATAACAAGGGACAAGAAAATATATGGGTCCCATAGTAGACTCACCAATGGGCTAGAGTTAGGTGACAACCGGGGTCTTGACCAAATGAAGGAACTAATAACCTGTACAAACCTCAATAGTACAATGATGTAGCTAAGTCAAGCACGTGAGACACAACCAACCCGAAAGGCACTAATGACTCCTTTCAAGTGGTCCACGGAACTCATCAATGAGGTGGATGAAACCAGGACACAGGGACCTCTAGGTATACCTCTAGAATAGATGTGTTGATGTTGGAAGAGCGAGACCTACAACTAATAAGTTAATGATGCTTCCTTGATAGAAGCATGAGGGGGTAAATAGAGATGTGGAACAATCATGGGACTGAGACACTGAATGGGGAACTGGTACAGGGGAGTATGGGGGAATAAAAATTCCTTTGTTCAGAGTATTATGGTAGGGATGACCTAGGAACAAATGAAACTGAATCATGGGAAAGGAATCATAGCTGTGAAACTGGGGATATAACTACAATGGGAAATACTTGGGGGAGTAACTCGAATAGTGATATCTAGGGGATCCAAGGGAGACTCATTGCATAGTGCTCCGAACAAAGGAGACCCAATGGGGGAAAGATGCCATAATGTGAGATTATATGTAATATGCAGGGGAATCAAAAGGAACCATTTAGGCCTTTTCAATAGTTTAAGGAGCACAAATAATGGATCATAAGTATGCTCGATATGATATATCTCCTATATTTTTGTCGATCCCGAGATGGTAAATGCTCGATGGTGTTTTCATGTTTAGAGAGTCTGAAAACAAGAAGAAGACTCGAGTGTGATATATTTTTCGTATGGTAGTCTCCTAATCCCACAAAAGGATAAAAATATACAAAGGAGATCTCTCCCAACCAAAAGATTTAGAGATATTTCTTTACTGTAGGTAGTCCAACCAGGCTAGAAAAGGTTAAACCTATACTGACTAAATGATCATTCAAATAATTTTACAAGCAAGAATGAAACCAAGTTTGCTCGGTGATCTTTTATTTATGAGAGGTATGGAAAAGAGCTTAAATACAACCCATAATGATCTTTTCCATATAGTACGGTCCCAATGTTCGACAAAGCATAAAAGGATACAGAGGGAAACGATCCTAGCTGGAAGGTTCTAGGTTGGTCCTTTTCTAATAGTCTATGTAGTCCAATAAAAGGAGATAAATGAGGCCACATAGATGCCCTTTCAAATACTTTAATGAGCATGAAAGGAAGAAATCGTGCTCGGTAATATTTTCATTCTTTTAGGAGTCATAAAAGAGCTTAACAGAAACTCCGTAATGATCAATCAAGAAAGGAGGAATTGTTTGATGTACCAAAATAGGTTATGTTGTGAACATGGATGATATGAATAACAGTGAAACACTGATGGGGCCTCCTTGTGGGATGGTGGATGGTGGTAAAATAAGGCCAATTTTGCAGTATGGATGGAGCATATGGCTTGTGAACATGCCAATACATACAAGGTGTGATTCGTTTGGTGGCATGCAAATCGAGGTGACTCCAGGAAATGGCACATAAAATAAATAGGAGAGCATGAGAAATGGGTCTCATCAATGGATAGAGGATGGAAAACCGAACCCGATGGTGTGAATGACATACAAAACATAATTCAGATGACCCTATGGTGCATGAAAGAAAAACTAGACCAAAAGGAGGCCTATAAACAAGGGGACCACATGACATGTGTCATTTTCACTGTGTAGTGGTGAGTTGGAGTGGAGGGCCCCGAAACACAACTATTGATTTCTTATGACTATACCAATGGTTTTTCGATATGTGACTTGCAGGTAATAGCTCTCACCAAGCCCACCATTTTTAGTGGTTTATTTTATGGTTTTCTTCACTCTGGGGGCCTTGGTTGAGCCCGAAGGGTTCTCAGGGTCGGGTCGCACTTTTCAAGGGAAAAGGACCGACCCAAATCACATTTATCAGGAAGATAGGTGTGACCCAGTTGCACTTGTCAAGGAGATAGGAGTGACCTAGGTTGCACCTGTGAAGGAGATAAGAGTGACCTGGTCGCACCTGTTTAGCATTTTTTCACAACTTGGGTTGCAAAAAATGGAAAACAGGTGCAACCTAGCCCAGAATGAGGATTTTTGCATGACTGAGTTTGAAAGGGACTGTGTGCATGTACACGATGCCTCGAGTCAGGTGCTGAGAGTAAGACATCGAGGATCTCAGAGACGAGGTGGAGGATGATGGAGCGGCATAGGGCACGCTTGCCCGATGTGGGCTGCTAAAGTTCTTTCGAATCCCCTTGATGCATTCAACCAAACTATTGTTGGACAAGCTAGTGATTTACTGGGATCAAGACTTTGAGTGTTTCATCTCCTAGGGTGAGCGTTTGGAGATAACCCTCCGATATGTATTCTTTTTTACTGGCCTCTCGCTACTAGGCGAGATAGGATACACCTCGTTGAAGCTCCTGAGGTGGGTGTTGATGGATGACCTATGTGCTAGGCATTGTTATTCCTCAGTGTATGTGCAAAAGTCATACATACTGGTGTGGCATGTATGGTTCTGCGCATACTGGGATCGACAGGACCACAAAAGATCTCAGGTGTTCAGCTCTTGATGGTAGAGTGAGTGCTGAGGGGAACCTACTATGGATGGGCCAATATGTACTTGACGGTGGTTCAGCATGGGATGATTCGGGCTAGTTTGGTGGGAGGGGACTTATGTTTCCCCTTGTTCTTGTGCTCATTTTTCTTTGAGAAACTACCTATATTGTGTTGGGTGTTTTATTGTCTAAATTAATCCACCTTTTCTTTAATTATCAACTGTTGGTAATAACTCCCGATTCGATTATTCCAATGAAAATGCCT